>SNQJ01S0078453.1:0-28671 GCA_010110895.2 Picea sitchensis
TTGTTTTCTTCGAGAATAGGAACTGGTCTTGCTGCTGGAAGAGCCTTCTGAATCGCCAGCTTCCTTCTCAGTGGAATCATCCGGCACTGGTCCTTTACCTCTGGGGTGGGCCTTTATTGAGGTTCTCCTCTTAGTATGGCCACTGATACGACCATGTTTCTGCATTTCGGGTTCATGCTACATTTGTCGCTGTGGTCGGATAAGCTCTGCAGTAAAACTGCATTAATTTCAGTTTTCTTTTCTTGTTCTTTCATCATCCTTTCATTGTCGACCTTGCAGCTTTGTAATTCAACCATGAGACTCCTCACAATCTTAGCTAGATCTGGAGGGGTTCCTATTGCTCTTCTTTCATCAGACTCTTCGTCTCTGTTGTGGGAGCCTTCTCCCACCTCTTGGTGAGTCACCATACTTTGCGTCTGTAGATTCCCATGGCTGATCGTCCGCTTGGGTGAAAAGACAAACGCTGGTTATTAGTCAAGAGTTAAATACATTTTTATAATCTGCGCATAATTTATAACTCTTTCACATGCATACATAGTCGGGTTTTCGTTTCCAAGTTTTAATCCTAGACAAGAGAGTTAAGTTAGGGGGTCACTCCTTGTAGGAGTACTTCGAACAGAGCTTATGCGCAACTAGTGCATGAGCCCAATCAGGCCGAGTGTTGTAACCATGCTCTGATACCACTTTGTCACATACCCACTACGCAAATCAAACTTTTTTGTTGATTTCTCAACAGTCAGAATCCCCGAAGTCCTATGGGGCTTAGCGCAGGCTAGCTCTTTCCTTTTTCCACCTTCATATGATTGTAGTTCATGACTATGGGCCGAATCAGCACGGTGTCTTTTCTCACTTCGCGACTCAGTGCTACCGGAACGTCAATTTGCTCAACTCTGCAAACCCTGAAGCTTGAAACAACGAAACGCCGAACCCCGACGAGGCTAGCGAGGGGCAAGTTTCTCTCTTGGGGTCTTGTCTACGTGACCCTATAAAGTGTCCACGTGCTTAAGCCAGCTAAAAGCTTATCGGCTTTTCACGATTCAAGGAATCGCAATACACGACTTCTACCTTTCCCCATTCAAATTCTCGAAACTTTTGAGGTCTCCAAAGTTTCCCTCCAAAGGGAGATAGACGACCGTAAGCCTCCCCTGATCCAACGGCATGGATCCTTTTGGGGTTTCGGTACTCGAGAGTTCGAAATGCAATGACTCCAAAACTCTTCATCATTCAAATCTTCGAATTCCGATATGGAAATTCATGTAAGAGATCGACAACTCTTAGGAGTGTGGATCCAACGGTCCACATGATTTCAGGTATCGGGATTTCGTGACTCGCGAAGGCAAGGTTTCTTTCCTTTTGGTTCCACGGATGTTGAAACGTCGAAACGTCGATCGACAACCACGTGTCCCTTCGATGGACGGCGGTGACCCTCAACCAAGATCGATGGAAATTGTATTTTTGGGATGATCAATGGTCACGATCAAATCCTGGCTTTTCTCAACCTTAATCACACCTCACGCCATTTTGAGGCTTCGGTGATCGGAATTTCATGACTCGCGAAGACAAGGGTTCTTTGCCCTTTTGTTTTCTGGGTATCGAAACGCCGAAGTGCTTACCAGTGGCCATGTGTGCTCTATAGATGGATGGTCTAGGCACTTCCATTGACCATGGGGTCTATGGTCCCGATTCCTTCATCTCTTGCAAGGGAAAAAGAAGGGGTCGTGGAATTAATGCCTGCGTCTCTTTCTTAAATCAAATAGTCATTACAGACCCTAGGATCCTTCGAAGGGATCCTGTTCGTGCATTTCTTGCAAAGTTGGAGAGGGGTCGAGGAAATTATCATCCATGTGTCCTCCCTCAGATGAACGATCCTCGTTGTTTCGCAATTTCTTGACTTGCGACTCCCAGTGACGCAAATCCTTTGTCAACTCGAATCCCTGATATCCTAAATACCAATGGACTCTTGATCTTCGCCATGTGTCCTTCACAGATGGATGATCTAGATCTATATCAGGACTTTCACCATGGAGTGTCCCAATCCCTTGTCATTAGGACTCCTGGAATCCTGAATTCAAAATCCTCGATACTGACTCCTCTCTCGGGACTTTCGTCCTTGTTCACGAGGGCTTAACCCTGATGCATCTCTTAACAGATCCAACGACTGTCGTGTTTTTCTAGCTAAGATCTAACGGCTCAGATCTGTCCCACAACGCATACTCTCCCACTACTTCCTGGATGTGGAAAAATCAATGGTCCAGATGTTCTCCTGGACCTTGGGGATCTACGATCCTGATTTCCTCGCTATTCACGAAGATAGAGGAAAAGGGGCGAGGTATGCAATGCCCTTGTTTTCTTTTGTCAATCTAACGGTTGTGAATGACCATGGATCTTCCGACGGGATATCGTTTGTCGATCGATACTTATCCCTACGCTACTACTTCGGGATTTTAAGAGGGTCATTCCTCCTCGTACAGGGTTGTTAAGACTTGCACATTTAAGTCCTTTTTCAAGGGTCTTGGTAAACCCTTCCAAGGAGGGAATCTCTGTGAAGAGATCTATTCCGGGGCATTCCTGGAGACAGATAAGGGGAAACAAATTCCCGAGAACGGACTGGAAGTCTGACTTGGTTCAACTTATGCATAATTAAATTCATTTATCAACATAAGCCATGCGTGGTTTTTCTGTTATAAGCATACATCTACCATTTCTTATCAAAACACTGCACATACATTCTTATACTGTAATCGGTCACAATTTCACAGTTTATGAGCATATATGTCAGCATATGAATTTCAAGATGCAATATGTAAAACACTTATCAGAAATAACACCAGAAGTGAGTGCAACTGATGAGAGGGGTGCTCGTTTCCACCCAACCGTAGGCTTAGCGACTCCCAGTGGATTTACCACTAGCCACCCCCGAGTTGAGACCACGATGTTGTGAGACTCTGTCTCTGCCTGCCAGTGACCAGGAGCGAAGGTTGCAATCCTTCCTCTCTGTTATCACTCACTCTGCATATCGCCAGAGTTCTCCCCTCGTGTCTGCCCCCCCCAATCGCTTCTACCCCACGCCTTATCCTCTTGCGAGGTTGCATGTGGCATGATTTCCCTCACGCTGGTCAGTCATGATGGCTCTACGAATAGGTGGTTCACCTCCCCATCCCTCATTAAGCCATCTACCTACCAGTTTGCGAGTGATTTAATTCAGGGCCAGCGAGCCGCTTTTGGTTCTCCGGGCTAGTGGAGTCCAAATACGGTATTAATTATCGGTGGAAGTTAATGCCACCTTTCCAGGTGCCTTCCATCGCCATCATGGTCTCTTTTTCTGCACATCCCCTCTTAACAGTGCTGCAATAAAATTCAAAATTTTATTCACATTCATTGACCTTTTCCTCAAGGTCCATTTACATCACATATTCACATTTATGAGTTTGCCATAGTTATTGGCTATTCTCGTTATTTTTACAAACTGGGGGAAACAGGGTGTTACAACCCAAGTGTACTGATCTTCCCAACCTGCAAGATAATTAAAGCGAGGGTTTAGTATCTTCTATAGCATTTAAATTCTTGTGAAATTAAATAAAAATAAATCAAGGACATAACTTATCTTTGGCCATGATGAAATCAAATTGCCTTCACTCCTTATGATATAATATATCCATGATCCAGGAGGAGGAGGAGTGGACCTGTAACCAATTGATGGGTACCCTTGCAAAGAAGAAGGGGCCCATCATTAATTCTCATGTCCATATATAAAATTTCACATAAGTAACTTAAAGAAAATAATGATGATAATTAAAATCTTTGTCGTTACAACGTTCATGTACATATCCTCTAAATAAATATTAAATAGCTAAATATAGAGAATATAGTTATAGAGGAAAACACAATATTATAATCATTAAGGAAAACATATGTTTTGACATAACATAAGCAACAACAATTTATTTTCCCCCCTTACAGGACATAATGATAATAGTATAGGCTATGGGTGAATTATAACCATAAACTTGGATTTTGGACAAAGCCCTATTCATATGTGAATAGATTTCATGGTTGCGAGGGTAAAACCCCTAGATTTGATAAAGAGTTCATAAACTAAAAACCCAGTTTCTTTTACACCAATGAAAAATTAGCGATGGCAGAAGTAACAACCCTCATGAGTTAACCTAGATTATCAAAGAAATAATTCGGTTAAAGAAAGAAGTATCCGAAGAAATGTTATAGAGGTAAGAATTTAACCTTTAAAAAATGGTAATCTATCCACTGGTATTGGGTTGTATAATTTAAGATGAATTTAAATATGAAATATTAAACATACTAAACCTAGGTCAGTCAAAGAAGGACTACCTCTAGGTTCAAAGCCTTTAAAAAAAAATAAAAAAAATGTTTGACTACTTTATTTATCAACCTCACCTAGGGTTTGTGATTCATGACACCTCCTGACACCTTAGATCGAGATAAGGATAAGGTTTCTATCTCACCTTGTGCTGACCAAAAGACCCTGAAGCAAAGGATTCAGAGAACAAAGGCTGCAAATAAGTATTTATATATATGTTGACCCATAGAGACTTCGACTTTACACAAAAAAATCCGTAGAGAATGCAATGTATATGTTACAAAAACTATACTACATAAAGCACGATACATATTGGGAATCATTCCATAGAGAAATGCAGTATAGGTTACCGAAAATATTATGATACAAAGAAGGATGAATACATAGACAGAGGAGGTAATCACATAGGAGGCAATATATGTTACCAAAACTATACTACAGAGAAGTACCATGCATATACGAGAAGTATTCACAGGGAAGGCAATACATGTTACCAAAACTATGCTACAAATAAGCATGATACATATACGAGAGGTATTCGACAGAGAATGCAATATATGTTACCAAGACTTATGCCACGGATAAATTTGATACATAGACAGAGGAAGTGTTCCATAGAGTATGCTAACTATTTTAGATGGAGAAGATAAGCCATGGGATGCTTACTGTAATTGCAAAGAAAACTAATAGGTAGAGAAACATCATAAGGAAAAGATCCTAAACAGTAGAAGAACCCCTTTAAAATTTGACGAAGGAGGGTATAGAGTAATTGCGGTGCCTGTGGAGACCCTTCACAAATTCCATGACAGAGCTAAACATCGTAACAGATCTGAAGGCCACCACATATTTGAGTATCGTAACAAAGCCGAATGTTAGGGCCGGACGCGAGGGTAAACGAATGAATGACCAAAGTAAAAAGAGACCCAAGAGATTAGTGATGAAGAGTAATGGCACCTCGAACTTCTCAGTGATGGGAGGAATGTCGAGTACTCCACCCCAACCTTGCCATGTGGAACTCCCAAGGTGTCGAAGACGCAATGGGTGGTTCAATAATGACAGGCCTAGAGACTCGAGAGTACCTAGGATGGTCAGTACGCCATTAATGGATGTTCCCTAGCTTTAATTCCAAGACCAAATGTCGGATGAGGTGCATATCTAACCTGGATTCCACCTTCTCTTTCTTTTCAAAACTCGTTAATGCTGAGTGGACAAGTAACCCAATGCTGGATCAATAATAATTGACCGTTGGTATAACTTCATACTTAGACTATACGACATGTTGTATGTTCTCTAACTTACCACTATGGAAAGTTCTTAGTAGGGGTGATTTTACCTAGTGCATAGACTATAGTTCACAAGGGTAAACGTAGTATAGTGATGCAGGAGCATCGCTCCAACATCATCAAGTGCCATCCAACCAGCACACCCAACATGAATTCAATGGAAAGGAGAGGCGCAGCCTGCTCACTTTCAAATTTCAAATTTGAATTTAATGTATTAAATGTTTGTAAGGCTGGTAGAGCCGAAGTCATGCCTTCGAGCATGCTGTAGTTGGTGTTTCCTTAATGGCTGACAGGTTTATGGGGATCTAGATCCGATTCATATTAGATGGCCCATTCAATGTAATTCATTGTAATTAAGGAGAGTTGGTGAGGATGGAGGGAAGAGCTCGAGGAGCCCCTTTTTGTAAAAAGATCTTTTTTGTATCTAGATTTAGTTCAAAGGGAAGAGGAGAACAAAGAATAGGTTAGAGAAGAGAGGAAGCCATGACTCTGTTGTAGTCTGAGCTCGAACACATTGTAATTAGACATTGATGTTAATACAAAGCAGTTTTCCTTGCATATGTGTTTCTATGTTTTTATGTGTCTTTTATGAATGTTGTGTGTTCATTCATGCTGTAGATGTATGTTAAGTTCCATCTGCAGGAGATAGATAGATTTTCCTATCTGTGAGTTCTTTGATTTCAAGTTTGGATTCATTGTGGTTTCATGCAAGAGTGCATGATAGAGTACTGCGGTCTCTGAAACCCAGTGCATGAGTGCACTTCTAAATTCTATGGAATTTCAGACAAAGACATGCCAGGAGGGCGCACCAGAGGAAGTCATTGACTCAAGGAGTAAGCCTCAAGGTTTCTGAACACCTTGAAGGATAAAATGTGCAGAGGAGAGCACAAAGAGGAGAAACATAATTGTTGAGAATTTTGTAAAGGCTCTGCTAGGAGGGCATTGAGAAAATGCACAGGATGCATTGAGAAGAACTCTATTTTGAGTTCAGTGAGAACAGAGGGTCATTGAGGATTCTGCTAGGTGGGCATTGAGAAAGTGTATAGAGTGCATAGAAGAACTCTATTCTGAGGTCTGAGAAGAAGGAGAAGTGTCATAGGAGGAGACACTCACAAGGTTACTGAACAACCTGCAGGCTCAACAAAGCGTGTTTGAGCAGGAAGTTGCCAGAGGGCACTTACACCCCTTCAAGGAGAGGAAGGGACAGAGACCATTGAGACCCGAGCAGTTGGAGCTCAAGCAGGAAAAATACTTGTGCAAGGAGTGCACCAAGCTAACATTTGGGTAAAGTGGTGATATATAGCCGTATGAAGGCTCGTTAGGCACAAGGAGTGTACAGAGGTGAGAACTTGTCTCAAATCTCTTAGGATCAGGAATAATCGCACTGTTGTGTGCAAGAATCCAAAAAGGAGTGTAGAAGGTCGAGAAACCCTTTTAGGTTTCATAGTCTACAAAGCTCAGGAGGGATAGCATTCCTAGAATGTAGACGATATCCAAAGGAATTGGGCTCGCAGAGGAAGCAAAGGTCGAGGTCTTTGAAACTTCAGAAAATCTCCCAAGGGGAGGGAGGAAGTTCTCAAGCTCAGGACGGAGAAAAACTATCGTTAGATCAGCTGGAGAGACGATATATGGACCGTTGAGTTTCAAGTCCAGACAACAGGAGAAGAGAAATAGATCTGGGCCATCAGATCTAGTGCAAAGGACCGATAGTCGTCGGATCTGGAGGAAGGCACACAGAGTTTAACCTCTGGGAGGTCGCGCAGGAGAAGAGATGAAAAGGATGGTGGAGACACTTCATGGAGAAGTGCTAAAAATCCCGTGGAATGTCGGATCTCACAGATCTATGAGAAGTTTAAGGTTGAGTGCCTCTTAGCATTTCGACATTTCTGTATTTTGGGGTTTGGCATTTCGACAATCCCAATGACAAGGAGCTGGGGAACTTTGAATTGAAAACCCTGAAGTCACGAAATTCGACATGTTCTTGGAGCAGGGCGTGGTCATGGAGGAAGCAACCACATGAATTGGGGTTTGGCCAGGGGTTAACCAACATTGAGCCCATTTTAGCATTTCGGCATTTTGGAGTTCGGGGTTTGGAGCAGCAAGTGATTTTGGAATCACTGCATCGTGAACTCCTGGTTTATAGAACTTCGAAAGGATCCGGACCGTTTGATCCAACTCATCGAGAGCCATTGGATATTGTGTGTGAATTCCCATATCAGAATCCATGGATTGGAGTGACAAGTGATTTTGGAGTCACTACGTCGTGAAGTCCCGGTTCACGAAATCCTGAAAAATATCTGAGCCATTTCGGGAATTCGGGGATTCAAACACCAGGGAGTCGAAAGGGAAAGGAGTGAAAGAGGAAATCCTGTTAAGCCCTTTTCGACATTTCAGGACCCGGGTGTCGAGAGGCTAGGAGTCGGGATATTTGGAGTCCCAAGTGATGATATCATCCAGAAATAATTTGGAGGAATAACACCGCTTTTCAACATTTCGACATTTCAAGGTTCAAAAAGTAGAGGAGCCAGTGGTTTGGGTCACTACATTTCAAACTCACGGTTATCGAAATTGTGATACAGCCAGGACCAGTGGGTCGAGGGAGAACTCTATTTTGGGTTCGGTGAGAAGGAGGTGAAGACTCACACATGGTGCATGTTTCACAGGTGGGGTTTTCATGGAAGAACCTGTGGATTTTGTGGAGGTTCCTGCAGGGGAAGAAGGAGCTAATCCATCTAAGTGTTGTGAGAGAAGAATGATCCTAAGGCTGGGAGGTCGTGTAGAACTTGCTGAGGTAGGGGGGGTATGCATCAAGTGGTATAAGAGACACTTTCTATCTGTAGACTGTAGGCAGAGGGAGGCATAGTAGATAAAGAAAATACTTTGATACACATCAAGTGGTATCAGAGCTTGATTTTTGTCCTTATATTTTAGGCTGAGGGAGCCATAGGAAAAGGAAGACAGAGTGTTGAAGCTCTGAAATGATTGTTGCAAGGTGCACAATAGTCAATAGACAGTCAAGAGGACTGTAGGAAAGGCTGGAAGCACTCACGGTTGCAGAGTGACAACAACAAGTTTTCCTGGAGGGTAGACAGGAACAAGAAGATGGCTACTGAAGGCCATGGACATGGTGGAAAGAAGAACCACTAGAAACAGAGAAAAGATGAGATGGATGAACAGCTCGTTGAGATAAGGGAGATAATGGAAGAGCTTACATTGCGGATGCAACAGGATGCAAAGTCGCATTGGGTATATGAATGGCCCATGAAAACAAAGGTGAAATGGCTAGTCAAAGAATTGTTGGCCAGAAGATGACGAAGACTATTGAAAGGATGGATTAGGTACATTGAAAACCCCAAAGACATAGAGGAAGTGGTTCATGTGTGTGAACCAGAAGTTGGGAGAAATCTCAGTGATGATGAGGAAGAGGGATCAGTTTCAGATCTCATAATCTGCCAGGAGGGCAGGGATGAATTTTTGAATTGCCAGATGGGCAATGAAATGAGATCATTGGAGGATCTCATAGACTGTCAAGAGGATAGCCATGGAAATTCATATTGCCAGGAGGGAAATGGTATGAGATTAACAGAGGATATCATAAACGACCAAGTGGGAAGAAGTGGACTTTCAAGTTGCTAGGTGGGCAATGGAAAGAGATCAGTAGAAGATCTTGCATATTTCCAGGGGAGCAATGGTGAAAGTTTAGATTGCTAAGTGGGCAATGAGATGGGATCACTGGATCTCATAGACTGCCAGGTGGGCAACAGAAAATTCCCAAATTGCCAGGTGGGTAGGGGAAAAGAGATGAGACTGTCTGAGAGTCTCATGAACTCAGAGGAGAATTCAGATCAGCAAGGAGTGCTGACAGGTGAGGATCAAAAGAGCATTCTGATGATTGGGGAAATTTGGGTATTCCTGCCACATAGCCCAGTTGAGGCCAATGAAGGTGTTGCAGATGCGACAACAATAGGAGGACAACTAGAAAAACTTTTCATGGAGGATGAAGTGGAGTAGACACTAACGTTTTCCCAAGGAGACGAAAGAGATGAGCATTTGCTGGAATGGCTCGAAATTTTCGGCTAGGGAGTCAAACAGAAGGTAACTGTAGTACTGGAGACTACAAAAGTAGAAGAAGAGAATGCATATAAGATGCTCACTCCATGAGAAATGGAGTTGGAGATGCTGGAGGATTGGTTGAACCATCTAGAGCTAGTAGATGACTTCCATGAGGAGGCAGTCATGTAGATGATAGAAGAGGAGCATTCCAAGAAATTTCTTAGAATTTTCAGCCAGGGATATGAAAAGATGATAACTACAGTGTCGAGGCGTACAATATAAGATGAAGGAAAATTCTAGTTTAAGGAGCAGCTGGAGGAAGCTGGAATTCAACCAACGTAAGGGGAAATGGTAGAATAAAGTTTGTTAAATAATTTGGCTAAACAATAGGTCAGTCAAGAAGATAAGACTGCAAAGATGAATTTTTCAACAAGGTGGCAAGTTGAGGCCACAAAGGAAGAAGATGGCATGGGAGATCTAGTTGATCTACCCATTTGCAGGGAAGGAGTGCAGTGGAGTAGGTTGCAAAAGGAGAGCCAGCCCAAGGAGTAGCTGGATGAGATAATTGAGGAGATCATAAGGATGATGATCAAATCAGCAGGAGTGGTTAGCAAGGGGAAGCTGAGTAGAGGAGAACCTGCCATAACAGCAGGGCAACAGATGCAACAGCAACAACAAAGCAGTGGAGTAGATGGACAACTCTAGAGAACTATTTGGGATCCAGGTGGATTTCAACAGTGGTGCTGGGAAGCTCATGAGCATGAGCTCATGATTTTTGAAGCTGAGGAGTATGATGCAGGAGCATCACTCCAATGTCATCAAGCGCTAGCTAACCAACACACCCAACACATGTTCAATGGAAAGGAGAGGCGCAACCCACTCACTTTCAAATTTCAAATTTGAATTTAATGTATTAAATGTTTGTAAGGCTGGTAGAGATGAAGTCATGCCTTCAAGCATGCTGTAGTTGGTGTCGCCTTAATGGATGACAGGTTTATGGGGATCTATATCCGATTCAGATTAGATGGACCATTCAATGTAATTCATTGTAATTAATGAGAGTTGGTGAGGATGGAGGGAAGAGCTCGAGGAGCCCCTTTTTGTAAAAAGATCTTCTTTGTATCTAGATTTAGTTCAAAGGGAATAGGAGAACAGAGAATAGGTTAGAGAAGATAGGAAGCCATGACTCTGTTGCAGTCTGAGCTTGAACACATTGTAATTAGACATTGATGTTAATACAAAGCATTTTTTCCGTCATATGTGTTTCTATGTTTTTATGTGTCTTTTATGAATGTTGTGTGTTCATTCATGTCGTAGATGTATGTTAAGTTCCATCTGCAGGAGATAGATAGATTTTCCTATCTGTGAGTTCTTTGATTTCAGGTTTGGATTCTTTGTGGTTTCATGCAAGAGTGCATGACAGAGTACCGCGGTCTCTAAAACCTAGTGCATGAGTGCACTTCTGAATTTTGTGGAATTTCAGACAAAGACGTGCTAGGAGGGTGCACCAGAGGAAGTCATTGACTCAAGGAGGAAGCCTCAAGGTTTCTGAACACCTTGAAGGATAAACTGTGTAGAGGAGAGCACAGAGAGGAGAAGCAGAATTGTTGAGAATTTTGTAAAGGCTCTGCCAGGAGGGCATTGAGAAAATGCATAGGATGCATTGAGAAGAACTCTATTTTGAGTTTAGTGAGAAAACAGGGTCACTGAGGATTTTGGAGGACTCTTCTAGGTGGGCATTGAGAAAGTGCATAGAGTGCAGAAAATAACTCTATTCTGAGTTTTGATAAGAAGAAGTGTCACAGGAGGAGACACTCATAGGGTTACTGAACACCCTATAGGCTCAACAAAGCGTGTTTGAGCAGGAAGTTGCCAGAGGGCACTTACACCCCTTTAAGGAGAGGAAGGGATAGAGACCATTGAGACCCGAGAAGTTGGAGCTCAAGAAGGAAAAACACTTGTGCAAGGAGTGCACTAGGCTAACATTCGGGTGAAGTGGTGATAGACAGTTGTCTGAAGGCTCGTTAGGCACAAGGAGTGTACAGAGGTGAGAACTTGTCTCAAAGCTCTTAAGATCAGGAAGGATCGCACTATTGTCTGTAAGAATCTAACAAGGAGTGCAGAAGGCCAAGAAACCCTTTTAGGTTTCACTGTCGAAAAAGCTCACGAGGGATAGAATTCCTAGAACGTAGACGATATCCAAAGGAATTGGGCTCGTAGAGGAAGCAAAGGTCGAGGCCTTTGAAACTTCAAAAAATATGCCAAGGGGAGGGAGGAAGTTCTCAAGCTCAGGAGGGAGCAGAACTACCATCAGATCAACTAGAGAGACGAGATCTGGACCGTCAAGTTTCACGTCCAGACAACAGGCGAAGAGAAATAGATCTGGGCCATGCAAAGGACCAATACCCGTTGGATCCAGAGGAAGGCGCATGGAGTTTAACCTCTGGGAGGTCGTGCAGGACAAGATCTGAAAAGGATAGTGGAGATGCTTCATGGCGAAGTGCCAAAAATCCTGTGGACCGTTGGTTCTCACAGATCTATGAGAAGGTTAAGNGGCTGAGTGCCTTTTAGCATTTTGACTTTTCGGTATTTCGGGGTTCGACATTTCGGCAATCCCGATGACAAGGAGCTGGGGCACTTTGCATTGAAAACCCCGAAGTCATGAAATGCGACGTGTTCTTGGAGTAGGGCATGGTCACGGAGGAATCAACCACATGGACCGAGGTTTGGTCAGGGGTTAACCATCGTTGAGCCCATTTTGGCTTTTCATCATTTCGGAGTTCGGGGTTTGGAGTGCACGTGATTTTGGAATCACTGCATCATGAACTCCCGGTTCACGAAACTTCAAAAGGATCTAGACCGTTTGATCCAACTCATCGAGAGCCATTGGATCTCGTGTGTGAATTCCTATATCGAAATTCAGGGATTGGAGTGATGAGTGATTTTGGAGTCACTGCGTCGTGAACTCCTAATTTGTGAAATCCCGAAAAAGATCTGAGCCATTTCGAGAATTTGGGGATTCAGACACCGGGGATTCGAAAGGGAAAGGATTGAAAGAGGAAAGCACGTTAAGCCCTTTTCATCATTTTGGGACCCGTGTGTTCGAGAGGCCAGGAGTCGGGAGACGTGGAGTCCTGACTCATGATATCATCCCGAAAGCATTTGAAGGAATAACACCCCTTTTCGGCATTTCGACATTTCGGGGTTCAGAAAGTAGAGGAGGTAGTGGTTTAGGTCGCTACATTTCAAAGTCCCAATTAACAAAATTTTGATACAGCCAGGACCATTGGGTCGAGGGAGAACTCTATTTCGGGTTTGGTGAGAATGAGGTGAAGACTCGCACCTGGTGCATGTTTGCGCAGGTGGGGTTTTCATGGAAGGACCCGTGGATCAAATTCATGGAGGTTCCAGCAGGGGCCAAAGGAGATAATCCAGCTTAGTGTTGTGAGAGAATAACGATCCTAAGACCAGGAGGTCGCGCAGAACCTGCTGAGTTAGAGGGGGTTCTACATCATATAGTAATAGACTTAATCCAAGTCTTGACCTTTATGATTTATATATTGTTTATGCATAGCATAGGTTATATGGGTGACCTATATAATATCGATAATATATGAGTGATATTTGTATTATGGATTGTTTATGCATAGTATAGATTATACATGTGACCTATATAGCTTGGATATTTTATGCTTGGCATAGGTTATGTAATGGGAAGGGAATAATGCTATAATGTTGCGTAATGTTAGTATGGGTTTGATGAAAACCCAACCTTATTTTCTATTCAAGATTTATAACAATAACCATAGTAAGAAACTTGAATGCAATATCAAGAATACTAGATATCACGTAAACAAGGGAGATGACTATGGTATGTTTTCATGGACAGTAGCAGTAAACACATAAATAGTGACACAAATTTATAATGAGTATTACGTTTTTCATGACATATTCAACAATTTATAATGTTTTCCCCTAACAATGTTTTTTTTAATTTTAGTGAAATTTGGGGTATATTACATTAGGTTAATGAGTTCAATGCCTTACAATAGGGTAGTCGTACGGTGTCGAAGTATGAGGCCAAGTTCATGGAGTTACTTAGGTATGCTCCACATTTGAACACAGAGAAGTTGAAGGTCAACAAGTTTGTGATTGGCCTTAACTTCAACATTTGTGCGATGGTGAGGATCCTAATGCCTCAAATGTTGCATGATGCAATTCAGAAGGCCCTCATAGCTGAGGAAGAACTAAATAGTGGGGGTTAGAGTAGGATTCCTTCTAGACCGACTAGACATACGACATTAGGAGTGCAATAGAATCAGACACCAGCTAAACAAAATCATGGGAATTGAGATATGACTAGAGGACCTATGTTCTCGACACCACGATGAATGAATCCTAAATAGAGGACTCCTTATAGAGCACCACAAAAACATAAAAAATTCCATCAGTAGAAACAACATTATTTTATACTTGTTCAACATAACACACCGGGATCACAGCCTACTAGGCCAACAACTTCTACTTCGGGAACCAAGAGCAATGTACCGAAGAATCTATGTTGGACATGTGGAGAGCCACATTACCAACGATATTGTTATATTGAGAAGGCCAGAGCGGCCAGATCATTACGACCCAATATAGTTGGAGATTTGGGAAAGGCCCATAGGATACATGTAGTAGTGAACAACCTCTAGGTTGAGCACCAGTCCAGTATGCTCGAGATGTCAGGTACGATCGTCGATCAAAATTTTAGTATCTTGATAGATCCAAGTGCCACAAAGATATTTATTTCTAGTGCAACACTAAAGAGAATTAAGGTAAAGGAAATTGAGCAGGACGAGTTCAGATACGTAGAAATGGCATCTAGTACCAAGTAGAAAGTTGGAGGAAAGGTTACAAACTGTAGCATTAATTTGGGAGATTTTGTAGTGAAGGTAGATATTTATGTCATGATATTAGGATCTTATGACATAGTGATTGGTATGGACTGTCTAGAATCACATGATGCGATACTTAACTATAAGACAAAATGGTTAAGTTTGATAGATGAATTGGGGCAGAATAGAGTGATTGTATGAAGAAACCAAGGAGTGTCCTTGAGGTTTATTTATTCCCTACAACTACAAAAGCATATGCGCGAGAGATGAAATCTATATGAAATATTAGAGCTAAACGAAAAGGGCGAGGCATAAGGATTACAAAACCTTCCTGTAGTATCAGAATTTGCAGACGTGTTTCCAGAAGAGTTACTAGGTTTACAACATAAGAGAGAGTTGGAGTTTATAATAGAATTGAAACCTAGCACTAAACCGATAGCGATAACGCCATATCATATGTCGATGCCTGAATTGAAAGAGTTGAAAATGAAATTGAAGGAATTGTTCGACTTGGGACTTATACGTCCAAGTGTGTCAGCTTGGGGTGCGTTAGTTATTTTTGTTAGAAATAATGATGGATCATGGAGACTTTGTATTGAATATTGTCAATTGAACAAAACGATGATCAAGAACCAATATCCGTTGCCAAAAATAGATGACTTGTTTGAACAGATGAAGGTTGCGACAATGTTTTCTAAGATTGACTTGAGATTGGGATATCATCAACTATGGATTAAGGAGGAAGATATCCCTAAGATTGCATTTAAGATGAGATTTAGAAACTATGAGTTTACATTTTTACTGTTCATTTTGATGAGCCTCAGGAATATTCATCAGTTTGATGAGTGGGATGTTCTGCGAATACTTGGAAAATTTTGTTCAAGTATTTATTTATGACATACTGGTTTATTCTCGAATGAAATAAGATCATGAAGAACACTTGAGATTGGCTGTACAATGTCTAAGAGAAAACAAATTGTACGGGAAGCTATCAAAATGTTCTTTTACCAATGAAAGATTCATTACTTGGGACATATCATATATTGTGAAGGTATCGTTGTGGATCCAACGAAAGTAGAGGCCATTATGGAATGGATAGGACCGAAAAATATACACGAAGTATGCAGATTTATGGGTTTAACATAATATTACAAATGATTCATCAAGGGTTTTTCAAATATAGCAAATCGAATCATGAAATTGCAGAAGAAAAACAAGAAGTTCTTTTGGATAGAAAAATGCATGGAACCATTTAAAAATCTTAAGGAGTTGTTAACGATAGTGATGATATTAAAGGTCCCTCACATGGAAAAATAATTCTTGGTATGCATGGATGCATCCAAGGAAGGTTTAGGAGGATTTTTGATGTAATAAGGTCAAGTGATCGCTTACATTTCAAGGAAATTGAGAAGGCATGAGGAAAACTATGCAACACACGAATTGAAGTTGTTAGCAATTGTATATGCCTTACAAGTATGGATAATTATTTAATTGGATGAAAAATTTGTATTAAAGACAGATCATTGTGGAATGCAAAATATATTTATGTAGAGTGAATTGAATGTGTGACAAATGCATTGGTCATAATTACTTAACGAATACAACTTTCATATTTCTTACATTAAAGGAACGATCAATAGAGTAGAAGATGCATTGAGTCAGAGACCATGCATATTCTCGGTAATACCTTGTAAGATGAATCTGTGAGAAAATATTATAACTCTACATGTTTACAATGATTGTTACAAGGGAGTTAAGTCTAATACCGAACAAGATACCACGATGGTACCGAAGTTTGAAGGTTATTCATTTGACAATGACGAATTGTTGATATTTAACGACAAAATTTACGTACCACCTAATGAAAAATTAAGAAGTTTGATCCTAAGAGAAGCTCATCGAGAAGTTTACATGGATCATCCAGGAGTCACGAAGATAAAAGAATACCTTAAGCCTTTATTATTGTAGAAAGGAATGAAAGCATACATAGTTAGTTACGTGGCAAGATGTTTAAATGTCAGCTAGTGAAAGCTAAACATAGACATCTAGAAGGATTTTCATAGCCACACACTATTCCTGAATTGAAATGGGAGGTCATTTCGATGGATTTTATTTTTGGATTACCATTGACGGAAAGGAAACACGATTTGATTTTCATGGTAGTTGACACTCTGAAGAAAAGTGCACACTTTATTCCAGTGTGTACGATGTATCAGGCGCTTGACATAGCTAGATTTTTTGTTAGCAATATTGCAAGATTACATGTTCTACCTAGAAGGATTATATACGATAAAGGATCGATGTTTACATGATGGTTTTGAGCTAGTTTCCAAGAGGCCTTGGGAACACAATTGAATTTTAGTACATCATATTACCTAGAGACAGACGACCAAATTGAAAGAATGAACAAAATTTTGGAGGATATGTTGCATATGTATGTAATGGACCAACATACACGTTGGGAATAATTCTTTCCACTGGTAGAGTTTTTATAGAACAAAAGTTACCAAAGTACAATTAAGATGGCACCATTTGAGTTTCTTTACGGGTGACCATGTTGGACGCTGTTGAGTTGGAATCGGCTTGAAGATAGGTTCTTGGAAGGACCAGAAGTAAGACAAGAAATGGAAGAACAAATGTAATCAATAAGACAGAGGAATAAATAAGCACGAGATCGACATAAGAGTTATGTTGATGTGCATCACATGGACCGAAATTATGAAGATGTCGACAAATTTTTCTTGTGGTGAAAACCGCACAAGAGTTCGATCAATTTCGGAAAGGGTGTTAAAATCTCTCCTAGGTTTGTGGGACCTTTCGAGGTTGTGGAAAGGAAAGGACCCATGGCTTACCAAATAGCCTTGCCTAATTTTTTGAGGCATATGCATGATGTATTTCATGTATCTATTTAATGACATTATATTAGTGATATGTCACATGTTATTGACATGATTTCTTTGCAGGTGTCAGACGAGGGTGCTCTCATGGAAAATCCAATCCGCATTCTGGACCATCACATTCGACAACTAAGACATCGAATAGTTGATCAGGTCAAGGTCTATTGGGATAGCTATAGTCCACATTCGACTACTTGGGAGGATGCATATGAGGTGTGTCAACAACTTCCTTACTTATTTGATAGATTAGACATATAGATCTTATCATATACATTTATTTACTTTCATTTTTCTTTACTCTAGAAACTTGTAATATCCTCAAATTTTAGAATATTAAATTCTAAGTGAACTTTGAAATAAATTTCCGTTTTTGGAAAATTCAAATTTGGAAATTATTTGCCATTTATGGAAAATGTGAATTTGGAATTTTGATTGTTGTAATTAATTATTTGATGGTTGTTGGGAAAATATTTGACTTGCCCAACTGTCCTCTTTCATTTGACACGTGTGTAAGAATTTTTTTTTAATAAATTAAATGCTGGAAGACAAATAGAACAACCAAGTTAAAAATAGATGACCATGACTCCATGAGTGGGGAATAGGCTTGAGTTACCTCAAGGCTGATTTTTACAAGTGGAAAAAGTGGAATTTGATCACTAGCAACCCCTAAAAATCAGGGATTTGTAAAGATGTGAATTTCCCCAAGGATGTTAGGAAAGACCTAGGCAAAATGATGCACATAAAAGAAAACATATGGAGGAGGCAAGACGTTGCTTAGTATGTTGGGAAAAATAAACCATTTGTTGTTATGAGCACTGTTAGTGTGAGGAAAATGATTTTTCTCATCTATGGATGGTGACTAAAGCTAAGGAGGATCATTCAGTTTGCCCTTATGGACTCATGGTCAGGCTAGGGGGTGAGCAGGACAAGTGAGCTTGGTTGTTATGTTCTATGGTTGGGTGGAATGTGGTTGTTCCATTTGTATTCCAACATCAGGTTTTAGATATGTATCTTGTCTTGCATTCCTTATTAATGTTGCGATTATGATTATTATTTGTTAGGAATATGTTGGTTGTGTATACATAAGTGAAATCAATTCTTAAGGGACTGTATGAACATGTTTTACTATGGCTTATCATAGTTAAATGATACTGTAAATATTGTTTATTTGAAATGTGATGGTTGTACATAGATATTTAACTATATATATATGTGTGTGTGTGTGTGTGTGTGTGTGTGTGTGTGTGTGTGTGCACTCATACATAAACAAATAGTAGAACTATGTTTATGTTCCTATTGGCCATTGATTACATATATTTTGAATTTCTATTCAAATTTGTACATGCAAAAACACCACAAAGAATAGATAGAAAGAATAACAGTCCAAATACATTCTTTACTACCGCAGAAATATAGTGATTTAGTAGAATTCAAAGTATCTTGCAAAAGAAACTATCGTATTCAATCGATCATTGTTCCAAATATATTCAATCGATCATTGTTCAAAATATTACAGTTGGAGTACCATAGACCAAAAACTCCATAATATCTTGTATTGTAAACCGATCTCTAAGAAAGTATACACATAATCTCTATGTAACCGAAGTTAATGCATGCAAAAGGTCGGTCAAGGAGGGACACATAACTCAAATACTTTTCGTGGTAAGAGACTTCCTTCTTCCGATTACATCGACTTGAACAACCTAAATAATAAGTAAACGAGGGTTTAGTAACTATGCTAGCATTGTAATTCTATGAAATAAAATAAATAAAATAAGCCAAGGACAAAAACTTAGCTTGAGTCTTGACAAAAACTAGATCACCTTTTGTTCCTTGTACGAAAATCTGTCCACGATCCAAGAGGAGAAGGAGTGGCCCCAAACCGACTGATGGGTACCCTCGAAAAATAGAAAGGGCCCATCATTATTCTCATATATCCATGGATATAACTTTTCACTTGTGAAATAGAGGAAGCGACAGTAAGCAAAGAAGTGAAACCAATTATAATCGAAATAAAGAGTGCATAGAGTGATCAAATAGGAAGTACATAATAGAAATATCCAAAACCTGTGTAGAGGACCAAATAAATGGAAGGAGTCGACTGTGGCAAGGTTAACGATTAAACAAAACTGCCAATCTAAACCCCCGTAACACACAATTGGAGTTTTCAATTTAGGGTAACGATCATGGTGTATAATTATTAAAATAATAAGCATTCATAAAGGCACATAAGTCACAACTTGAGTGTATTCACAATAAATAAATCATTAAAATTAAATAACAATATAAAAAGGTAAAATAAGAAAGTCTGAGTGCACAAAAATTATAGTAAGAACCCAATCCATAGTTTAAAGTCTAATTGTGAAAAAACATGTTTGAACCCTACGAATTACATTCCACATGAATTCAACAAATAATTTAAACAAAGATACCCTCTCTTTTGCTAGTGCAGAGTGGTCAACATAGGTAAGGAATTTCGTAAACAAATTAAATTCATAACTGTATCAGACAAGAGATCAAGGGAAGGATGCTGCCAAGGTGGACGTGAGCCAAACCACAATTCTTCTCGACAGAGAAATTATTTTACAATCTGAGGATATGTACAAATGTTGTTGTTAGTTTTAAAAAATGATTAAGATCTTGTCAATATTGCTATCTATATATACACAGAGTGTGAATACAAAATTTCCCTACAAATTTCTAAACAGTCAAGTTTGAATAACATCAATAAGCTTTGATATATTTAGATGACTTCCGGAGTGTAAGAATAATAATGTTATAACGGTGAACAAAATAAAAATGAGAAATATCAAAGGGTTTAATTTCTAACAACGATTCAGCGATAGTCTGATTGGGAAGTGACCACAACGACTATAGGCTTGGAGACTGACAACCAACGGAGAGGAAACCACAATACCCTCAAACCCAAGTTTTAAATATAAAGGTTTTCACCCAACTTACAAAGGGAACCATAAAACTAGTAGAATCCAAAGAGGAAAATGCATACGGAGGCACACCTATCATACATTGTCAACCCTCAAACATAGAAAAGCAACATGAGGTCTGTTACATTGAACCTCTCGATTTTTTACAATTGAACCTCTCAAATCATTTACATTGCACCAGACAAAGAATTCAATTCACGAAATACTCTCACAGAGAACATAAGCAACATAACATTTACTTACCTTGCGCATAGATAACCATGGATGTGCGTTGCCTCCTTCCATCGTGCACCAGAGCTGAGATTTACCAAATCACTGGTCGTATACAACACAGAGGTAATTTTTGTTACAGAATGAATGGGAAATAACTAAGAAAAAATGTTACCTCGAGGTCCTCGCTAGAGGAGTAATAGCGACTGGTATGCCCCATACCACTACCATGTGAAGTTGAGGGAGGTGGCGAGCCTACGTTTGGGCATTTTCCCTTAAGTGTCATTTTTTGAAGGTATGGGATAGATTTCACCATTAACGAACTAGGCCGTGAGTAAATGCCTACAATCTATCACAAATTAGGCTCAGAGCCGACTTGTCATCCACCATAAAATAGTTTCTGAACCACTTAATTTTTGGGTTATGTTTAATCCAAGCGCTAACCCTACAATGACAAACTATGTTAATAATTAGGTAGGTTTACTAATGTTATGTATAGGTACTTTTCGCTACATTAGGCTAAATAAATATGTTTTATGGGTAAATTTAAGCCCTAGCGCTTAGGACTTATGTATCCTAGCGCAATACTATGTCTATATGTCTTGATCTTGTGTCCATGGTTTAGAGCACTCATACCTTGTATAACATAGTCTATTATGAGAATTAATGAGCATAACATGTCTTTTCATAGACCTAGTGTTTATTCTAAGGGCTATGATGGTCATGGTCACCAAAATCTTCAATACAAATAAGTGTGTGATTTATAATCCAATAACGACGCTATAATGAAATATAATAGTAAGAGACAAATGGAATTTAAATCTCCTTCGGTCCTTAAGAGGGATAATGACAGAGAAGTAAAAATGCTATGCATACAATAAAGGAGTAAGATATATATAATGGATTATCTTTGTGTCACAAACAAGGTTGGAGACTCAAAGGACTTTAATGTTCCCTAACAAATTTTTCTTTTTATTTGGGAAATTTGGGGTACATTACATATGGTATCAGAGAAGAAGGTTACAACACTTGGACCTTAGGGCAAGGCCAAAATTATTTTAATTCTTTTATTTATATTGAAGAAAAATTAACAAATATGTTTACTGTTACAAAGAGAAAAAATGTTGGCCTGTTTTGATAATGTCAGCCCAGAATGAAGAAGAAACGAGACCTGAAGAGAATCCAAATCAAGGACTTCCTAAATAACTAGGGAATAACAATGAAGGAAGTTCAACCACCCAGGTTTTGGAAACAATTAAGAACCTCATCGTGGAACTACAAGTGTTTAAAGCATATAACAAAAAGATGAAAAAGGCATAGGAAGACCAGTTAGAACTAAATGAAATTCTTCTATGTAGTATAGCAACCAAGAGGAGCCCAAAGAACAATGACAAAGAGGAAGAAGTCAACAAAAGGTCCTCTAAAAACTCTGGTCATGAAATAAAAAATGAGGATAGTTCTTCCAAAGACACACACATGACATAAAACAAAATAGATATGGGAAGAAAATGAAAACAAGTAGATCACCTGGAAGGTGATTTCAAGAAAATAAAACCATCCACCTTTGATGGAGAATCAAGGATGGGTGAAAAAGATGAAGAATGGCTACTAGACATAAATAAATATTTTGAGATTTACAACTACTCTAGTAATATGAAATTCAGAATGGCCATTTACAACTTCAAGGGAAAATAAAGTATCTGGTGGCAAGACCTAAAATTGGCAAAGGGATTGAAAGAGAAACAAATGGAATGGTCAGATTTTAAAAAATAGTTCAAGAAGCAATATTTGTCAGAAAGCTAGTACGAAAGAAAAACTAAGGAATTCTATGAGCTAAGACTTGGAAAAATGACCATGGAGGATCTGATAAATAAATTTCTAGAAATATTGAGATTTGTACCATACACCAAGGAAGACAAAGTAAATATACGATGATTCTTAAGATGTCTACCACAGTCGTACAAAGAGAGAATTGAATTTGACAATCCCAAGTCTTTAAATGAAGTGTTTAGAAAGGATCATATGTGCTATGATAAGTACAAATAGAGGTCAAAAATTCCCAAGGCATGGAAGGACAAGAAACACGACATAATGAATAAATGAAAGACATGCTCCCAACCAACCCCTTTCCATAATATGGAAAAAAGTTTCAAAAAGAAGGACTATCATTCAAACACCCAGAGTGCTCAAGGGGGAGGTAGACCTGTTAAACTGGGAGTCAAGAAAGTTGGGGACAACCTAAGAAAAACATTGAAGTGTTGGGAGTGTGGAGAACCTCACTTGAGGAGAAACTGTCCACACTTAATTTCCATGGCAAGAACTTCAGTCCATAACCTGCAAGAGGCTTCGACAATAGGAGATATGGGAATAAGCGTGCACATAATAAATGCAGTTGTGGATGGAAGGAAAGATTATCATCAATCCACTATCGTGGAGGTTGAAGGTAAAATTTATGATAACCGAATTTCCATATGAATTGACACAGGAGCTAGTCTGAGTTATGTTACCCCTGGTTTAGTTGAATTAAACAAGCTCAAGAAAGTAAAGCATGCTAAATCCTAGTTAGTACAGTTAGAAACATGTACCAAGAGAAAGGTAATAGATTTTATTCATGAATGTGAACTCAACATAGACGATCAAAGTACAAAGTTAGATCTGAACATTTTACCTTTGGGATCTTATGATTTAATCATTGGAATGGAATAGTTAGAGAAACATAAAGTAATATTAAACTGTTACGAAAAGTCACTTATTTAGAGAGACGAAAAAAACACAATTAATACGATACAAGGGATCAGAAAACCAGTTTCAGTTAGGCATATATCAACCATGCAATTTAAGAAATGTATCAACAAAGGTTGCTAAGTTTATGCAGTTTAGGTAACTAATATGTTAGAAAAGGAAAAAAAACCTAGTTTAGAGGACTTTGCAATCCTACATGGGTTTAGAGATGTATTCGTGAACGAAATACCATAACTACCTCCAAGAAGAGAGATAGATTTCTCTATCAATCTACTACCTGGATCTGCCTCAATATCTAAGACACCTTATAGAATGAGTCTACCTAAATTAACAGAACTGAAAAGTTAGCTACAAGAACTGCTAGATAAAGAATATATCAGACCAAGTGTCTCATATTGGGGAGCACCCGTTCTCTTTGTTAAAAATAAATATGGGACCCTAAGACTGTGCATTGACTATCGAAAACTAAATAAGATGATGATCAAGAATAAGTATCCTTTACCCAGAATTAACGACCAGTTTGACAAAGTTGGAGAAGCAAGGATCTTCTCTAATTTATATTTAAGGTATTTTTATCGCCAAGTCAGAATAAAAGATGAATATATAAATAAAACAACATTTAGAACACGTTACAGACAATATGAGTTTGTCGTAATTCCGTTCGGTCTTACCAATGCACCAACAAATTTTA
This sequence comes from Picea sitchensis, assembly GCA_010110895.2. Lineage (NCBI taxonomy): Eukaryota > Viridiplantae > Streptophyta > Pinopsida > Pinales > Pinaceae > Picea > Picea sitchensis. The sequence continues at coordinate 24,038 of SNQJ01S0078453.1, forward strand.
TGTGTTTGATGAATAGTATATTCAGTCAATATCTAGATAAATTTTTGTTGGTGTTTATCGATGATATTTTAGTTTACTCAAAAACGGAAAAAAAACATGTAGAACACCTTGAAATAGTATTGCAGACCTTAATTAAACATAAGTTGTATGCGAAGTTTGATAAGTGCGACTTATACCAAAGAAAGATACAGTAACTAGGACACGTGATATCAGAAGATGGTATTGCAGTTGATCTAGAAAAGATAAAAGCCATTATGGAATGGCTTATCCCTAAGGATGTAGCAGCCATCATATCATTCATGGGAATTACTGGTTATTACCAAATATTTATCGAAGTATTTTCTAAGATCGTGTATCCAATTACATCCCTACAGAAAAAGGGAATAAGATTTACTTGGTCACAAAAGTGTCAGGACAACTTTGATAAATTAAAAAGACTGTTAACTACAACATCTATGCTAAGGGTAGCAGATCCCGATAAAGATTTTACAATTTGTGTGGATGCAAGCAAAGAAGGCTTGGGAGGCGTCCTAAAACAATATGGACACGTCATCTGTTACAAATCACACAAAATGAAAGAACATGAACACAATCACGTTACACATGATTTGGAATTAGTAGCCGTAATCCATTCTCTGAAAATGTGGCGACATTATTTAATGGGGAGAATTTTTTTTCTACTAACCGACAACAGTGGTGTAATTTTTTTATTCAGTCAACCAGATCTCAACGCAAGGCAAGCATGATGGCTGGCCTTTTTAAGTGAAATTGATTTCAAAGTACGAAACATCAAAGGTAAATAAAACAAAGTTCCAGATGCTCTAAGTCAGAGGGTTAATAGAATTTATGAGATAATTGTTAGCAAAGCCAAAAACGACATCAAACAAAGAATAAAATCTGCAAGCAGTAATGATGAAAAGTACATCAAAACAACAACAAAATTGCAAGAAAATGCAGAAAAATCAACAAAGAAGATATGAGTTTAGATAAAAATGGACTGCTAAGGCTCAAAAACAGGTTGCATGTACCTAATTTTACTGATTTAAAATCAACAATTCTTGAAGAATTGCATAGAAGGCCGTATTCTGGTCATCCAGGATACCAGAAAATGATAACAACCTTAAAAAAATTGTTTTATTGGCCTAACATGAAGAGTGAAACAACTGAATATTTATCTAAATGCTTCGATTGTCAACAGGTAAAGGCTAAACATCAACATCCAGCCAGTTTGATACAACTTCTACCTATACCAGAATGTAAGTAGGATATTATCTCTTTGGAATTCATCACAGGTTTTCCTAAAAATAAAAAACAAAATGACTTGATTATGGTAGTGATTGATAAACTTAGCAAATATGCACATTTTATACCTATGAAATATACTTATAAAGCAATTAATATTGCTGAAATTTTTATGAAAGAAATATTTAGATTGCATGGAATTCATAAGATGGTGATCTCCGATAGAGATGTCAAATTTACGTCAATGTTTTGGAAGGAATTGTTTGCAGGATTGGATACTAACCTGAATTTCATCACAAGCTACCATCCATAAACGGATGGGAAAACCAAACGAACAAATCAGAATGTGGAATACATGTTACGAATGTACGTAAGAACAAAACCAACTAAGTGGGAGGAGTACCTACACTTAGTTGAATTTGCTTACAATAATGGCCATCAAACATCAACCAAGATGAGTCCCTTCGAAGAATTATACGAAATAAAATGCACAACCCCAATTAGCTGGGACAATGCAGTTGACAGGCTTATGATGGGACCAGAAATGCTCCAAGAAATGGGAAAACTGGTAAAAAGGGTACAACATAATTTAAAGGAGGCCGAAAATCGACAAAAACTCTACATAGATTTAAAAAGGATACACCAGAAATTTCAAATTGGGGACCATGTGTATATGAAAGTCAAAGCAAGGAGGAGCTCTCTAAAGAAAGGAAAATTTTCAAATTTGGCGCCTAGGTTTTGTGGCCCCTTTGATATTTTAACTCGAATCGGACCTTTGGCGTATCAACTAGCACTTCCTGCAAACTTAAGAATTCATAATGTTTTTCATGTTTCCTTATTAAAAAGGTATATTCATGATCCTACTCACATCATTGATTGGAACATAGTGTAGGTGGAACCAGAAGGAGAGTTCAAAGTAGAACCTCTACGCATTTTGGATAGGAAAAAAACAATACTATGAAACATAACCATCACCTAGGTAAAAGTGCAATGGAAGCACTTTAGCTGTTAGGAGGCCACTTGGGAATTGAATGAAGATTTGCGAAAATCTTATCCAACCCTATTCCGAGAGAGGAATGAACATTGGGGAAAGTGTTGTACTTAAGGGGGAGAGGATGTAATACCCTCAAATTTTAAAATATTAAATTCTAAGTGAACTTTGAAATAAATTTTTGTTTTTGGAAAATTCGAATTTGGAAATTATTTTCCATTTATGGCAAGTCCGAATTTGGAATTTTGATTGTTGTAATTAATTATTTGATGATTGTTGGGAAAATATTTGACTTTCACAATTGTCCTATTTTATTTGACACATGTGTGAGACAAAATTTTAATAAATTAAATGGTGGAAGACAAATGGAACAACTGGGTTAAAAATAGATGACCATGACTCCATGAGTGGGGAACAAGTTTGATTTACCTCCAAGGATGATTTTACAAGTGGAAGAAGTGGAATTTATCCATTAGAAGCCCCTAAAAATCATGGATTTGTAAAGCTGGGAATTTCCCCAAGGAGGGAAGGAAATACCTAGGCACAAGGATGCACATAAAAGACAACATATGGAGGAGGTAGGACGCTGCTTAGTATGTTGGGNTTTTTTTTTTTTTGTTATGAGAACTATTAGTGTGAGGCAAAGGATTTTTCTGATCTATAGATGGTGACTATAGCTAAGGAGGATCATTCAGTTTTCCCTTATGGAATCATGGTCAGGCTAGGGGGTGAGTAGGACAAGTGAGCTTGACCGTTCTGTTCTATGGTTGGGTGGAACGTGGCTATTCCATTTGTATTCCAGCATCAGGTTTCAGATATGTATCTTGGCTTGCATTCCTTATCAATGTTATGTTTATGATTATTAATTGTTAAGAATATGTTGTTTGTGTATACATAAGTGAAATCAATTCTTAAGGGACTGTATGACCATGTTTTACTATGGCTTATCATAGTTAAATGATACTGGAAATATTGTTTATTTGAAATGTGATGGTTGTACATAGATATTTAACTATATATATATGCACTCATACATAAAGAAATAGTAGAACTATTTTTATGTTCCTATTGGTCGTTGAATACATATATTTGAATTTCTATTCAAATCTGTACATGCACAAACACCACATAGAATAGATAGAAATAATAATAGTCCCAATACATTCTTTACTACCACATAAATATAGTGATTTAGTAGAATTCAAAGTAGCTTGCAAATTAAATCATTGTATTCAATTGATCATTGTTCCAAATATATTCAAACGATCAATGTTCAAAATATTATAGTTGGAGTACTATAAACCAAAAACTCCACAACCTCTTGTATTGTAAACAAACCTCTAAGAAAGTATACACATAATCTCTATGTAACCGAAGTTAATGCGCACAAAGGTCTGTCAAAGAGGGACACGAAACTCGAATCCCTTTCATGGTAAGAGACTTCCTTCTTCTGATTACATCGACTTGCACAACCTACAAAAGAAGTAAATGAGGGTTTAGTAACTCTGATAGCATTGTAATTCTATGAAATGAAACAAATAGAATAAGCCAAGGACAAAAACTTAGCTTGAGTCCCAAAAAAAAATAGATCGCCTTTTGTTCCTTGTGTGACAATATGTCCATGATCTAGGAGGAGGAGTGGCCCCAAACCGACTGATGGGTACCCTCGCAAAACATAAAGGGCCCATCATTAATTTCGTATATCCGTGCATAGAATTTTTCACTTGTAAAACAGAGGAAGTGACAATAAGAAAATAAGTGAAACCAATTATAATCGAAATAAACTGTGCATAGAGTGATCAAACAAGAAGTACATAATAGAAATCTCCAAACCCTGTGTATAGGAACAAATAAACGGAAGGAGTCGACTGTGGTAAGGTCAACAATTAAACATAACTTCTAATCTAAATCCCCGTAACATACTATTGGAGTTTCTGATTTAGGGTAACAATGAGAGTGCATAATTATTAAAATAGTAAGCATTCATAGAGGCAAATAAGTTGCGACCTAAGTTTATTCACAATAAATAAATCATTAAAATTAAATAGCATTACATAAAGGTAAAATACAAAAGTCTGAGTGCATAGAAATTATAGAAAGAACCCAATCCATAGGTTAAAGTCTAACTGTGCAAAAACGTGTTCGAATGCGACGAATTTTGTTCCAGATGCATTCAACAGATGATTTAAACAAGGATACCCTCTCTTTTGATAATGCAGAGTGGCTGGCATAGGCAAGGCATTTTGTAAAGGACTTGAATTCATAACTGTATCAGACAAGAGATCAAGCGAAGGATGCTGCCAAGGTGGCCACAAGACAAACCACAATTCTTCCCGGCAGAGAAATTATTTTACAACCCGAGGATATGTACAAATGTTTTTGTTAGTTTTCAAAAATGATT
>SNQJ01S0078453.1:39214-56199 GCA_010110895.2 Picea sitchensis
AAATAATGATTGGTCTATGTAGAGATACGGTGTTAAGAATGTGTGGATAAACATAATTAAATGGGTATACTTTATTACATGAGAATACCAACTCCGAGTATTCACTAACAAGTATCATCCCTTGTGTTTAAAACATGTTGATTTCCCCCATATCTACATAAACAAGAATTTTTCAAGTAAACAAAAATAAAAATAAAAAGAGATATGGTGAAAGAAAATTTAGACTCGGAAATGAAGGTATCTCCGATGGGGCTATGGAAATCTGTTGTATCAGAAGATAAGAGAGAGCGCTCATACATATCTTTACTTTATTACTCCATCATTAAGAAGTCCCCTTAGAATTGGCCCTATTTTGACACATTTGATCATGTTATCGGTAAATGAACCTCATCAATCACTAACTTGATTAAGATAGAGAACAACTAGATATTTAACTCCCTTGCCTAATCTATTGTGTCTTTTTACTTTAGGCAACATCTTAGTAGACTGAAAATAAAGTTAAGCTTATCTTTATCTTTGATAACCATACTTATCGTCATAGTATGCTTAGATCTTAGTTTCCATTAAATTTATCATTCTTACCAAAGATTCATTAATATTGATAGAGGAAGGCTTTATTTTCGTGTGTTATTCTTTATTTTCTTCCATTAGGGTTTTAATTTTTTCATTAATATTTTATCTTTGCATTAAGATTTTTCTTCTTTCTTTGTATATACTTTGGGAAGTTTTGAAATAAAGGAAAAATCTTTTCATTAAATTCTGCAAGAAGAATCTGATTTACACTTTGATAGGGATTCATGTAATGAGTATCATATATATTTTTTGAGTTTCATATTTGCAAGTTGAAAGGTTCCACTAGCCATGATGGTGCACAACATAATTTCTTTTGTGAAAGATTGATTCGATAAAGATGATGTCAGAGCTAGGTTTTGAGCCAACCTTTTCAACTTTTTCATTCAGATAGTTGCATTTGAGGACCTTGATTTGATCATTGGAGGCATGTTTTCTCACGGAGCGTAGCATTGGAATGATGGGACAAACCTCCACCAAATTTTGTGAGGCATTTTCAAAGGATAGTGGTTGTAACTTTCATTGTTCGTGTTCTCATTATCAAGGCCTGATCTATTATATAGATAAAGGAGACTGCACCCATAATTTAATTTAGTGTGTTGTATGTTCACCAAACCGATCACTTCCCCCTTGTGATCTTCATCTATTTTTTCATTGAATATTCTCAAAGAGTGCACATGCTAGGTGAGTTTCATGGGAGACCTTAAATCCTCCCCCACTACAAGTTGTTTTCATCCCCGGCCACATCTTTAAGTCTCTTTCCCATCTCTGGATCTTGTTACCACTCAATGGTTGTTGTCTCCTCAACTATTGTGGTCAAGGAAAACTCTCCTCGGGAAGTTCTACAAAGTGATCCCAAGTTCTACATGATATTGACCTATGATGGCTTCGATACTTTGACTCTGTTGTTTTTGTTTCTTGTACATTAGATCCTATCAAGTTTCGAACTAGTTGAGTGATCAATGGAGATTTCGCGGTTGTCACTGTAGAATGCACATCTCCACATCCAACAAACCCTTTTATGTTTGCGTCATCGTCATATTGTCCAACACTTCTTGGTCTTTTTGAGTCTTCCACTATAGTACAACTTATTTGTTTCACCTAGATAAACCCCTTTGGTTTTGAATAATGTCCTTCCCCTTGTCAAAATTTGGCAAGTTTCCTACACAGCTCATCTTATCGATTCACAACTTTTTTTCTTTAGTCTTTCAATGACACCTCCACTAGGCATCACTATTCTTGTTTCTTGCACGTCTTTGCCTTCTTTGTTTAGTAGGAGGAGTGTACCAATTAGCTTCCACCAAGGCTATTGGATGACCAAACAAACTTCCTTCAGTCTACATCCCAACTCCTTAAGTCATTCTACAGTAAGCTGGAAGTCTTGTATCTCCATGGCCTACCCAAAAAAGTTCATGATTGTTGTTGGATGTCGGTATTCAAATGCTATGTCTTCAACATCCGTATCCAAGTCTTGTTGAGTGAGTTCCTCTATGAACTTTCTTAGATACACTCATGGAGTTTCTGCAGTAGGTAAGTCTACTACCCGATCTTCCGCAATGTCTAAAACCTATTGTTGATGACTATTCACTTGGTGATATTTCTCACTCCATGGAAATTAAAGGGTTCAAATCTCTCTTTCACTCACATTCATGGTTCTATGAGTTTCTCAATCGAAAAAACTTCCCCATGGGTGTCTTCACCGAAGTCGTCATCATCGTCAGTTGTTTCTCTTCTTACCCCAAGCTACTTATGGTGTGGATGACTTCATGTTGTTGTGTGACGTTGCAAGGCTTGTCAATGCTCCTACTAACTCATTCTACCAACTTGATCACATATATCCCATGCATCCTCCCGAGCTTTATATTTATCGTCAAGGGTGTGCTTGGTGTTGTGGTCTCATCCAAGAATACTAAACGACTTTTGTGGATGAGTGGAGAAACTTTGGAAAGTTTGAGGAAGTCTAAGACCAAGATCATCACATGATATTCCTATAGAGCCACCAACAAATCCATGTTTCCAAACCAATCCCCAAATCTCAATGGTGTTGAATGAACAATCCCTATCACCAAAATCACTACTTACTTCAACACTTTACACTTTCTAGTGTATCTTTCAGGTTTGCGATGAAGATACTTTATGGTTAATTCACTCAAAATTATGGGTTTCCCTAGTGTCAACCAAGGATTCCATCCTCTATTCACTTACTATTGTGTCCACAAAGCATTTCTTCAACTGCTTCACTTTGCAAAAATTATCCTTGACCTCTTATCTTGAACACTTTCATTTATTCCATGAATGTATCCATGACTTCGTTCATATCTTTCATCAGTTTCTACACTTGAATTGTCTCTGTCAATGGTTTTGACTCCTCCATTGTTCTTCTGAGTTGATTCTCCTCCTCAACCAATAGAGCCAACTTCCCTTACATTGGAAAGTTCCTCATAAAATGATTTTACGAACATATGTAACACACAATTAGCCTATCTTTCATTACAATTGGTTTAGGATGATATTGTGTTGTCGTGTTCCCTCCATGTTGGATGCTCTCATTCCTGAGTGCTCCCAACACAATTGAAAACAAAGTATCAGTCCTCCTCAATAATTCTTTCAAACCTTTGATCTCAGACTCTATCTTTGCATTGAGTTCACCCATCCTCTCCAATTCCTCTTCGCATTTATCGAATCATTGAGTTACATTGTCTCTCTTGAACTTCAATTTTTTTCACTTGAACCATCTATTTCGTTGCTTGACCTTCATCACTTGGTCTTCCCAAGAGTTAATTGAAACTCTTCCACACTATCCCAATTCTAGAATGAGTCCTATGGTCATATACACATCCAAGTGCTCCATTCCCACTCATGAACTTCACCCCTATTCTACGCATGCACACATGACTAGGCACAAAACAACTATGACAAAAAAACCCACCTTCCTGAAGCATTCAATAAGGTATGTGTCCAACTGCTTCTGCGTTCAAATCTGCATTTGGGTCGAAAACAAGTTCGGTGACAGTCCTGCATTCGTCCACCTTCCTCAAGTTCAAGGTTCACCCACGGAACTCTATTCTAACTTTTCCTTTCACTTACATCACAAACCACCAAATCTTTTATTAGGTTTATTATGTGATGTGTCAGTCCATATTACCCTCACAAAGCCTACACCCATACCTTCTTTCCAAACCAGTACGCCCCTCACCCCACCACATTTTTTACTACAATAGTGATGGGTAAAATCACGAAGTTGGGTAACACTTTTGTGAGAATCAGGTTTCCAAAATTCTACTAACATTGTCTCGGCTGAAATAATAATTATTTCGGCCGAAAGACACATCTTTTCGACCGAAATATTTTTTGGTTGAACCATTGGATGTCAAATAAAATGGTACTGGGACAATGCCCTCGACTGTTGTGTACCATCTTAGCCAGAAGGTTTTATTTTCTGGTAAATATTTTCGGCCGAAAGAGTCTTTCGGCTGAAAATATTGGTTGGCCAAACATTTTTTCCACCGAAAGAACCTTTCGACTGAAAAATTGTTTATATATTACCCGCACATCGCTCACCTCATAATTTTCCTGAACTTTATATGTTGATAGTTGGTAGTTGTAGATGTTGATAGTTGGTAGTTGATAGTTGCGTGCGAACGTTGGCAGTAGTGGATGTAGCTGTGTGATGCAGGAGAATCACAAGCAAGTGCAAGTGGAGGACAACTGGATACACACTACCACACATTTTGAAGATATTTGGAATTTCAAAAGGATGGAACATTAATGTAATATATGGAGAGACATAAGTTCCCTTAAATGTTTTGGGGATTGTAACACAGATTTTGAGCGACTGCTCTCAACTGTCGGTTGTAAGCAATTAATGTAATCAATGTAAAGTAGTTGTAGTCTTTATTGTGATAAGATAGCTTAGAGTTGTAGGAGGGAAAACTCAAGAAATGTCCCTCGTAGATGTATTGTATCATAATTCTCATTATAAGAGTAGAAGCTGTAGAGAAAGAGAGTAGGAGAGCAGAGAAGAACAAAGACTGTAGAAGTTGTATAAGCAGATAGTTGTTGCTATAGAAACCATGTACTTAAGCACTTGAGTTTATATAAGAATTCTTTGACTCAATTTCATGGTGTTGTTATGGTTATTGTTTGTATATGTTGAATGGTATGTTTACAGTTAGCTTATATGTTTTGTTATGCATTTGTTTCACTGCTGTGCATATGTATGATTTCATGTTGAATATATGAAGTCTGTGAGAGGGAGAGTATGAGTTTCAATTGTTTCTCTTCCTGAGAATTCCTGCAAGAAGTGTAGTGAAGGTCTACAAGGACTGCGTTGACAACTTCTGATTTTTATCTCAGAAAAGCTCGAGAGAGATAGAGTTGTTCTGATACCATCATAAGTGCAGTTATAGCATAGAGTCATGCAAGGTGTGCATAGGCCGATTGAAGTCTTAGAATTTTCCAACCCAAGTGAGTGGTTGAAGAGATTTTGTCATAAGGAGTGCGCAGAGTTGGAGGCATTATATAATCAGATATTATCATGAGAACCGCAAGGAGTGCACATAAGAATCCCTTAGAATCCTTGAGTTTGCAAAAAGAATCAAGCTCAGGAGGGATAGATTCTTGGAAAGTTCAAAGGAAGAATGAGGGTCGAAGTCACCTCGTAGAAACCAAGCTATAGAGGAAATATGCCAAGTTATTTGGCCAAGATTCCTTGAGAAATTGAACGGACAGTTAAGTTTCTCAGAGGGAGAAGCACAGGTATTCATGGATCATTAGATCCAGTGGATCAACAGGGAGGCTAAGGCTGAGTGTCTTTCAATACTCTCAATCTTGGGAGGATTAGTAGCCATTAGATCTGGATCAACAAGAGTTGTTGATTGGTGATTGGAGTATCGACATTTCAGAAGTCGGAAGTGTGGAGGAAGCTGTTTTCGAGAATCCCTGATACGCGAAATCCTAAAGCGATCTGAACCATCAGATCATGGAAGGTTCAGGACCGTTGATCTGTGGAGAGGAAGTCATGAATTCTGACTTTGGGAAAAGGGAGAAGAGTTACATCATGAAATCCTGACGTTCTCATAGGAGAGGCCCCAAGATTTGGTTGGAGACCATATGGTGAAAGCATAAGGGAGGAGCTAAGGACCGTTAGCCCATTTTGGGGTTTCAGGAAGCAGAGGTGTTAGATTGACTCGCAATAGGAGTCCCAAAATCGTGAAACATGAAACACCTTTGGGTTAAGTCAGTGGTCACGTGGAAGTAGAGGTTCGCGCCTAGTGCTTGTTCGCGTGGGCATAAATTCTAAGAAGGACCTGTGGTACTATGTGCATTGAAGGTTCCCATGGGAACTAAAGAGCCATTTTGGCTCAGGCAAAAAGAAATATCCAAAGACTGAGAGGTCAAGTAGACCCTACTGAGGGTGGGGTGTTGTGTCAGGTGGTATCGAAGCTTACAATCATTGTTTTCTGTAAGCAAGAGAAGAAATAAGGAAAGTTGTGATTGAATTATGCATGGACAGATTGAAACAATTCCACCAAGGAGACATCTAGAAATAACTTTTCCCGATCCAGCCGTGGAAAGGGAAATGAGATAACTTTGTGCTTGATTGGATGCTATGGAGATAGCACAAAGGTGAACATTTGATACTAGAGATAGCAATGAGTCTAAAAGTGAGAACGAAATTGGAGCCGAAGAAAAATTTGTAGCCAAAGATGCTGCAGAGGAACATCTATTCAAAGTTGTTGCAAGAATAGGGGTGAGAGAAAAAATGGACATCCCATTGTATGAAGGAAACTTGGACATTGAGGAGTTGCTAGATTGGTTTAGAGATCTAGATAAATACTTCGACTATGAGGATATCAAAGAAGATAAGAAGGTTAAGGACATAGTCACTAGACTGAAGGGGCATGCAACACTGTGGTGGGATGAACTGCAGACTGACAGGCGTTGCAAAGGAAAACAAAGAATTAAAATCTAGGATAGGATGGTAGCAAAGATGAAAGCCGAGTTTATACCCATATATTACCAAATTAATCTATTTCGAAGAATGCCGAATTTCAGACAGAAAGGGATGATAGTGAAGGAATACACTGAGGAATTTTACAGACTCAACATCAGAGTTGGTCATCATGAGAGTGATGATGAAAAAGTTTCCAGATACATGAATGGCATGAGATATGAGATTCAATATGAGATGAGCATGATGACAATCAAGAATGTCGAAGATGCTTATCAAATTGCTTCAAAGGCAGAAGTAAAATTGGCCCGAAATCCAGTTCAGAGGGGCAGATGTAGAAATTAGAGCAGAGGCAAATTGCCTAGGATAGAGTACAAAATCCCAAGGATGAAGAAAAGAAGCCTCATAATCACCCAAAAAGGGGAGGAAGCTCACAAGGAGGAAAGTATGCCGATAGGAAAACTTTTACTTGAGCAAGAGGAAGAGGAAGAGGCAGAGAAGTTGAAATAAAGTGTTTTGTCTTTGTAAAGATAGGACGCAAATCTTTTGAATGTCCCAATATAAAAATATATGGAGGAGGAGAAGCTCACATTTCATAAGCGCAAAGGAGAAAAGTTGAGGCAGAAGATGCAGAAGGCGGAAGATCATTAATGATGAGGAAAATTATCTTGAATCCAGAGAAAGAGATGGAGAATCCATTCCAAAGGAACAATTTGTTCAGAAATTCTTGCAAGACCAAGGATAGGGTATGAAAGGAAATTGTTGAGAGTGGAAGCACGGATAATCTAGTATCCACAGAGATGGTGGAAAAGATGGAATTGGAGACAGTTGCACATCTGAGCCCATACAAAGTTTCGTGGTTGCAAAAAGGACATCAAGTAACAGTCACTAAACAATGTTTAGTTGAATTTAAGATAGGGGGATATAGAGATGCGATCTTATGTGATGTTATTCCCATGTATGTCTGCCAATTTTTGTTGGGAAGGTTGTGGCAATATGACAGAAATGTTGTCCATGATGGAAGAAATAACACATACACCTTGGAGAAGAATGGTAGGACACATATGTTGCTGCCAATTGAAGACAATAAGGTGAAATAATAAACAAGCAATAATATACTTCTCATGAGTGGGGAGGAAATTTTGGACGAATTCAAGAAAGATGAAGAAATGCAGTTTGTTGTGGTAAGAAAATGTAGATTCATTTTGACCAGTACCTAAATAGATGGTCTACCTGAGGAAATTTAGGAACTGTTGGAGAATTTCTCTGATACAGTGGTGGACGATTTACGTTGTTCGTTGCCGCCCATCATAAGTATAAGACATCACATTGACCTTATACCACGAGCGAGTTTTTTGAACAAAGAAGCATATAGATTGATGCCACAGGAGAATGAAGAAGTCAAGAGGCAAGTCAAGGACTTGATGGACAAAGGGTTGATCATAGAAAGCTTGAGTCCATGAGTTGTGCCAACAGTGTTAAGTCTGAAGAAGGATGGTGGATGGAGGATGTGTACAGACTAAAGGTCTATAAACAAAATCACCATCAGGTATAAATTTCCTTTACCCATGATAGATGAATTGATGGATTGCTTGAGTGGAGCAAAGTTTTTTAAAAAAATTGATTTGAAAAGTGGATATCAACAGATTATAATGAGGGAAGGTGATGAATGGAAGAAAACATTCAAGACAAATGAAGGACTGTATCAATGGCTTGTCATGCCGTTTGGTTTGACGAATGTGCCAAGTAATTTTATGATGTTAATGAACAAAGTCTTGAAATATTTCATTGGGAAGTTTGAAATTGTGTATCTTGATGATATACTCATCTTCAATAAGACCGAGGAAGAACATTTGAGACATCCAACTCTAGTGGTGAGGAGGTTGTAGCAAAAGAAGTTGCTGATAAATCTGAACAAGTCATCTTTCATGAAGAAAGAGATTATTTATTTAGGTTATTTGATCTCTTCAAATGAGTTGAATATGGATCTTGAAAAGATAAGAGCGATCAAAGAGTGGTCATCACCAAGGAATATATTTAAAGTCAGAAGATTCCATGGACTAGCTAGTTTTTACAGGAAGTTCTTCAGAAATTTTAGTGGAATTTATGCACCAATGATGGACACAGTCAAGAAAATATATAAATATTTTCATTGGACAGAGAAAACAAAGAAAATTTTCAAGTTGTTAAAAGAGAAGATAACTAGACATCCAATTCTTGTTATGCCAAACTTCAGTAAAACATTTCAAGTAAGATGTGATGCAAGTGGATTTGCGATCGGAGCAGTCTTAAGTCAAGACAATAGACCAATTGCATACTTCAGTGAGAAGATCAATGATGCCAAGAAAAATTATTCCATGATGATAAAGAGTTTTATGCAGTCATACAAGCGTTGAAGAAGTGGAGGCACTACATGGTTCTTAAAGAGTTTGTTTTGTATAGTGACAACTAGGCTTTATAGTTTATAAACAGACAGGAAAAACTCAACTAGAAACATGCAAAATGGGCTGAATTTGTGCAAAACTTTACTTTTTTTACAAAGCACATTTATGGAAATGCTAACAAGTTTGTTGATGCATTAAGCGGGAAATGTTTGATTCTATAGGAGTTTCATGTGAAGATCTTAGGTTTTGATAGCCTTAAGGAAATGTATAGAGATTATTCAGATTTCAAGGACGCCTATGAAGCATGTGAGAATATTGTTCTGAGAGACAGAAGCCAATGGATTGAATACTTGATTCAGGATGGATTTTTATTCAAAGGAAATCAGTTGTGTATCCCGAAGAGTTCTATGAGAGAGAACCTTTTGAAGGAAAAAAATAGTGGAGGATTGGCTGGACATTTTGGCCATGACAAAACATTTGTGTAACTGAATAGTTTGTATTATTGGCAGGAATGAGGACATATGTCAAAAAATTTGTTAACAGGTGTAGAATTTTCCAGCACGCAAAGGGGAAAAGACAAAATACAGGGTTGTATCAACCATTTCTAGTACCAGAGAAGTTGTGGGATGCGATAAGCATGGATTTTTTGTTAGGATTTCCAAGGACACAGAGAGGTTGTGATTCCATATTCGTGGTAGTCGAAAGATTCTAAAAAATGGCACATTTTATTCCATGTCAAAAAACCAGTGATGCAACACACATTGCAAACCTGTTTTTCAAAGAAATTGTTCGACTTCAAGGTTTACCCAAGAGTATTGTTTCAAACAGAGATACAAAATTTGTTGGTCATTTCTATAGGACATTGTGGAAAAACCTGGGGACAAATTTATGTTTTAGCTCATCATATCACCCTCAAATGAATGGACAGACGAAGGTAGTAAATCAAAGTTTGGGAGACTTATTGAGGAGTTTGGTAGCTGAACATCATGGTCAGTGGGATCAGATTTTACCACAAGAAGAATTTGAATATAATGACTCACCTAACCAGATCACAGGACAAAGTCCATTCCATATAGTGTATTGAATGTAACCGAGAGGAGTATATGAGTTGAGAGACTTAGAGCAGAATGAGTTCAGGAGTGTTGTAGCGGAATATTTTGCAGCAGAGATGAAAGAGCTCCATAGTAAGATTAAAGAGTAGTTGCAGAGTTCCAACCAGGAATACAAGTGTAGAGTAGATCAACACATAAGAGATCTTCAATTCTAAGTGGGAGATTTAGTTTTAGCGCACCTCATAAAGGAAATATTCCAAGGGGAACATATAACAAGATGAAGATGAAAAAGATAGGGCCGTGTAAAATCTTGCAGAAATTTCAAGAAAATTCTTACAAAATAGAATTGCCAGATGATGTCGGCATATCACCCATATTCAATGTAGCATATATGTATCCTTACAAAGAATATGAAATAGATGGGGTAGAGAATCAAAAGGAAGTTCAGTGAGTCCAACAGTTCCCTGTAGTTGAAAAGTTGCAGATGGAAAAGATCATTGATCAAAGAATTAGCAAGAAGACCCAAAGAAAGACATATCTTGAGTATTTAGTAAAGTGGAAGGGACACCCGATTGAAGATTCCAGTTGGGAAAGTGAAGAAGATATCAAGAAACATGGATATATGGTGTAGGAGCTCATGGATAGGAGTCCATGAATTTTTCATCCATAGGAGTATGATGCAGGAGCGTCGCAAGTAAGTGCAAGCGGAGGACAACTAGGTATGCACCATCACACATTTTGAAGATATTTTGAATTTACAAAGGATGGCACATTAATGTAATATCTGGAGAGACATAAGTTCCCTTAAATTTTTTGGGGATTGTAACACATATCTTGAGAGATTTCTCTCATCTGTCGGTTGTGAGAAATTAATGTAATCAATGTAAAGTAGTTGTAGTCTTTATTGTGATAAGATAGATTTGAGTTGTAGGAGGGAAAACTAAAGAAATCTCCCTCGTATATGTATTGTATCATAATTATAATTGTAAGAGTAGAAGCTGTAGAGAAAGAGAGTAGGAGAGCAGAGAAGAATAGAGGTTGTAGAGGTTGTATAAGAAGATAGTTGTTGCTATAGAAACCATGTACAGAAGCACTTGAGTTAATATAAGAATGCTTTGACTCAATTTCATGGTGTTGTTATGGTTACTACCTGCATCGATTGAATGGTATGTTTACAATTAGCTTATATGTTCTATTATGCATTTGTTTCAATGCTGTGCATATGTATGATTTCATGTTGAATGTATGAAGTCTGTGAGAGGGAGAGTATGAGTTTCAATTGTTTCTCTTCATGAGAATTCCTGCAAGAAGTGCAGTGAAGGTCTGCAAGGAGTGTGTTGACAAGTTTTGATTTTTACCTCAGAAAATATTAGGAGAGATAGAGTTGTTCTTATACCATCAGAAGCACAGTTATAACATAGATTCGTGCAAGGTGTGCGCAGGATGATTGAAGTCTTAGACTTTTCCAACCCAGGTGAGTGGTTGAAGAACTTCTGTCACAAGGAGTGCGTAGATTTGGAGGCATCAGATAATTATATATTATCATGAGAACCGCAAGGAGTGCATGCAAGAATCCCTTGGAATCCTTGAGTTTGCAGCAAGAATCAAGCTCAGGAGGGATAGAGTCTTGGAAAATTCAAAGGAAGGATGAGGGTCGAAGTCACCTCGCAGAAACCAAGCTTAGGAGGAAATACGCCAAGTTATTTGGCCAGGGGTCCTTGAGAACTTGAACATATGGTTTAGTTTCTCAGAGGGAGAGGTGTAGGTATCCAAGGACCATTGGATCCAGTGGATCAATGGGGGGGCTAAGGCTGAGTGTCTTTCAACACTCGTAAGCTCGGGATGATTAGCAATCGTTAGAGCTGGATCAACGAGATTCGTTTATTGGTGATTGGAGTATCATAATTTCATAAGTCGGAAGTGCGGAGGAAGATTTTTTTGGGAATCCTCGATACGCGAAATCCCGAAGCGATCTGAACTATCATATCGTAGAATGTTTAGGACCATTGATCTGTGGAGAGGAAGTTTCAAGTTAAAACTTTGGGAAAAGGGAGAAGAGTCACATCATGAACTCGTAAGTCATGAAATCCTGACATGTTGAGAGGAGAGGCCCCAAGATTTGGCTGGAGGCCATATGGTGAAAGCATAAGGGAGGATCTAAGGATCTTTAGCCCATTTCAGTGTTTTTGGAAGCAAAAGTGTCAAATTCACTTGCAGTAGGAGTGTTGAAATAGCGAAACACAAAACACCTTTGGGTTATGTCAGTGGTCATGTGGAAGTAGAGGTTCGTACCTAGTGCTTGTTCACACATGCATAACTTCTAAGAAGGACCTATGGTACTATGTGCATTGAAGGTTCCCGTGGGAACTAAAGAGCCATTCTGGCTCAGGGGAAAAGAAAGATCCAAAGACCAAGAGGTCAAGTAGACCCTGCTGAGGGTGGGGTGTTGCGTCACTGTGGGAAGACATTGGTGTTGGCAAACATAGTTGTGGATGGACGTTGGTGGTTGGTGCTGGAGTTTGTAGCTACAGGTAGTTGTTGTTGGTCCAGGTATTTTTTTCAGTTTGTTTTACATTTTTTTAGTGTTAGTTTCTTTTACATTTTAGAAGGTTGAGAAGGACGAATACAACCATGTCCATGTACAGGGATAGGCCCAAATTCTGGTCTGTCCCTGTACATGAAAAATGATGTATTCATCCCTATCAACCTTAGGAGGAGGTTGATAGGGCCGAATACGACCCTGTCCATGTACAGAGACATGCTCGAATTGGGCATGTCCCTATACATAGACAGGGCCTTATTCAGCCCTGTCAACCTTAGCATTGTTTACCATCATTTGGCCATAAGGTCATCTGTCTACCAAGTTGATGTGTGCTCATAATAGTACTTGATTTAGTTTCATTAAATTGAATATATGAAAATCATTTTTGATTGATTGATTTTTTAATGCCAATTTATTATAATTGGCTAACATGTAATATCCCTATTTGTATTTTTTAGCTAAGTATATAAAATTTGTGTTATTAAAATAAATCTCAGTTCCAAATGTAATATGCCAATATCTTTTTTCTTGGTATTATAATTTATTATCGATTTTCTTAATGCAATATGACAATATATGTTTTCTTAGTATTATAATTTCCCCATGGGCACCTAACTCTTCATTTCTAGAATTTATGATCTTTTTTAAAGTTATGAATTATGTTATTATAATTTCCCCATGAGCACCTAACTATTCAACCTTAGGGGGAGGTTGACAGGGCCGAATATGGCCATGTCCATGTATAGGGATAGGCCTGAATTCGGGCCTATACCTGTACATGGACAGGGTCGTATTCGACAATGTCAAGCTCCTTTCTAAGTTCATGGGTTCATTGCAAATGTTGAATACAAAATTACTATATCCATTTAGGCTTAGCAATTCATTAATGTGGAAAACAATCCCTGTTCAATTGAATACTAATACATTCAGTTTGGAAATCCTAAGGTTAGTTATGAATTATAATGGCATGTTTAAGCATAATTGTACATTAAATTTATTTCTAACTGTATAAATTCAACATTAAATTCAGTCATCAAATTAATTTCTAACTATATAAATTCAACATTAAATTTATGTCCACGTAATTCGTTTAGTTTGTTTTGCATTTTTTTTTAGTTTTAATTTCTTTTACAGTTTTAGAAGGTTGACATGGACGAAAATGACCCCATCCATGTACAGGGACAGGCCCGAATTTGGGCCTATCCCTATACATGGACAAGGCTTTATTCAACCCTATCAACCTTTTTTCTAAGTTCATGGGTTCATTGCCAATGTTGAATACAAAATTACCAAATCCATTTAGGCTTCACAATTAATTAATGTAGAAAATAGTCCATGTTCAATTGAATACTTATACATTCAGTTTGGAAATCCTAAGGTTAGTTATGAATTATAATGGACTCTTTAACCATAACTATACATTAAATTTATTTCTAATTGTATAAATTCAACATTAAATTTGTACATTAAATTTATTCCTAAATGTATAAATTCAACATTAAATTTATGTCTAGGTAATTTGTTTGGTTTATTTTACATTTTTCTTTAGTTTTAGTTTGTTTTACAGTTTTAGAAGGTTGATGGTTGAAAGGGCTAAATGCGACCTTGTCCATGTACATGTACAGGCCCAAATTCGGGCCTGTCCCTGTACATGGATATGGCCGTATTCGACCATGTGAACCTCCTTTCTAAGTTTGTGGGTTAATTTCCAATGTTGAATACATAATTACCAAATCCATTTAGGATTCACAATTAATTAATTTAGAAAACAATCGCTATTCAATTAAATACTTATACATTCAGTGTTGGAAAATGTTTAATAGGTAGTGTATGCTTGCTATTGATGGAAAGTACAACAGTGAAGATGGCATGAGTATAGGAAGAATGTAACAAAAGGGCATCAGAAGTAGTTTGGGAAGATGCTGCAGAGCAAGCTCGATAAGATCAGAAGAGATAGTGTAGAGGATGGTTGGCATGCTTTATAGGAAGTATGCGCTTGTCATTGATGGTAGGATTAGAGTGTGCATCGATGGAAAAACAGGAACAAAGTAAGCTCAGGAGGAATTAGCACAGAGTTGAATGCAGTGCGTAGGTGTGTACTAGAGATGAGGTTAACTCATGGCTAAATCTCAAGGGAGATAGAGTACTTAAGATCACAGGTGGATCAAAGATCGAGGCCTTTGACACTTAGAAATTATTCCAAGTAAAGAGGATGCGTAATCTTGGAGGAGAAGTGTCAATGCTCGTTGGAGCCCATCTTGAATTCCCGATGACTGTCAGATCTCATTGTAGACAAGAGGAGCACGTAGATATGGAGGATAGATATCGAACGTTAGATCCGAGCGTAGGGTCCGACCACCATTGGATTGAGGAGAACCTGCACGTTCTTTAAAGTGCAAGGAGTAGAGGGCTCACAAAATCCCGAAAGAAGCAGGACCGTCCATCTTCAGGTAGGACACATGGACACAGATCAACATTTCGCTAACTAGAGAGTCAAAGGAACGGGGCTCCCTACCCTCTCGAAATCGCGATATGCGAAATCGCGACTTAACCATAGACATCATATCAAGATGTGATCTGCATCGTTGATCCAACTCCATTTCGAAGTTTCACATATCGAGAGTTGGAGATGTCAAGTAATTTCAATCACAAGAATCCTGAAATCGCGATATGCGAAATCGCGACGTAATCTGAGCCATTAGATCGAGGTTTGATCTGGACCGTTGATCTCAATCCATTTCGGAGTTTTGTGGATCAAGAGTTGAAGATGTCAAAGAATAATAACCATAGGAATCCTGAAATCGCGATATGCGATTTTTCGATTTAATCGCAGCCGTCAGATCAAGATGTGATCTGGACCATCGATCCGACTCATGTCATCAAACCACGTCAGCTAGGAACATGTGGCACAACCAGGTAATGACAAGTGTCAGAATGATTCAACATTTCAAGCAAATGTAAGTCACAAATCAGGGTGACACGTGGCAGGTATTCGACATGTGTGACGTCATCTGGTTTACACCACTTCGGAGTTTCGGAAATCAGGAGATAGAGATGTCAAGAAACTCTCAACATCAGGAGTCCCGAAATGTTGAATTGCAAAACGCCGAAATCCCGTCAACCGTCCATCTCTGGGGGTTATGTGGACCATTGATCCAACTCCCTTTCAGAGTTTTGTGGATCGGGAGTTGGAAGCATCAAGAACATTCACCACAGGAATGTCGAAATCGCGATATGCAAAATCGTGAAATGATCTGAACCATCAGATCAAGTGTTGATCAGGATCATTGATCCCACACCATTTCGAGGTATCGGGGATTGCGACTTGGTGAGTCGAGATGCCTCATCTCCAGACACACAAAATGAGAAATCACGAAAGTGCCTTATGCATAAGGCTGTGGTCACTGTCGTTGATCACATCAGCGAGAGCTAGAGAAACCAAGCTTCATTTCGGGGATCACAACTGGGAATGTTGAGATGCATGGTCACTCGAATGTCGAATTGTCGAATACCGAAATGCCGAAATGAATGCAAAATCCCATGGAATCAATCCAACAGTGCAGGTGAATTTGAACAAGATCGGAGGGCTACTGTAGCACGTCGCAGTATAACTACTAGAGATCATTGATGGTCTCTGCAAGAGAATTCGAAGAGACCTCTTTGTGATCACCAGAGAAGATGAAGAGTCTCTAAGCTTCATCCAATAAATCAAGATGATTGTTAGGGGGATTGACAGGATGAGCGTTGAAGCCTGTAACTGAAACAGAAGGCATAAGATCGACTATTCCAGAGAAGAAAAGGAGTCTCAACTGCTAGAGAGGCTGAGGATTCTTAGCAAAACACCCAGTGTTGTTGAACACATGGCGGGAACCACCAGAGATGATGAAGAGTTGTGATGATCAAGAAAATCACTCGAGATGTGCAGAAGATGTGGCACAGTGTGAGCATGCAGTTGGATGGCAAATATTGCATACACAAGGAGCACATGTACTATAAGAATGATGAACAAAGAAGAAATTGTTGTTGTTGTCGTGGGGAGGATTCAAGTGTGAGCAAGGAGGTAGAGCACAGGAGTAGAGATGCATGCTAGAGGAAGGTTGCATCAATGGGATATGGTGTAGAGAGTATAAAAGGAAGAAGAACAAAAAGTGCAAGGGGCGTGCAGAAGACATTGATGCAGACAGGGCAGAGCAGCGTAACAGAACAACAACAGGGCTGGTAAGCCATTGAATAATTTTATATCGCTATAATAAGTTTCAGTAACAAAGAATTTATTATTCAGGGTGGTTGGGAGGTTCTAAGGAGGATTGGTGTCCTCAAAGGTTCAAGTGGGTGCTTGAACACAAGGAGTTGGTGCTTCCTTCTAGATGGTGCTAGAGAAACCAGGGAGTTGGTGCTTCCTTCTAGTTGGTGCTAGAGAAACCAGGGGGTTGGTGCTTCCTTCTAGTGGGTTCTAGAGAAAACAGAGAGTCGGTGCTCTCAGC
>SNQJ01S0078455.1:0-19236 GCA_010110895.2 Picea sitchensis
TTATTTTCTTCATGTTAGTTGTTTTTTGCTTCATCATTGAGTTAAAGAGGGAGGAAAATCTACTAAGGCCTAGGGTTACCTACACCTTAGTAGATAGTTTCCCCTAGGTTTTGATTGTTGGAGCCTTGGGTTACCAACACTCCATCTATTAACCTCTCTTGTCTTTAACTCTCCTACTATCATCATTTTCCTTCAACATTTTCTGCCATATCATTGACTCCATTTCCCCTAAAATCACTAGTCTAAGTCTCCTTATTGAGTGATTGATCAAAACAATCATCAAAACCTATACTCTAATCTTTTCACTAACTACATCTAACACTAGAATAACCTAACCTACTAACATTATTGTTTTTGTTACTAAAGTAAGCTACAACCATAGATTGCAACATTAAAAGATTCTAAAAGCAATTCCTTGTTTGCTTGTAATAAATGCTGGTATTATGATGTTAATGGTTGATTATTCTTAGTCATTTTGAATTTGTTTCAAGGAACTTATTGTGAAGTATTGCCTCATAAATATTGTTTTTATAATTTTTTGTTTACTTCATCATTATCAACCAATTACTTTATTTGAGAAAGTTTGTGGTTTTATGAAGTTCTAACCAACAAGTTGTAATTGCAATATATATAGTTTCTTCTTTCTTTGTTCTAGGTAGGTACACCTTGATATATTATCACTTCATTGGTTATAATCTGAGACTTTTTTATCAGTGGTGACTTGTGAGAGGGGATATTTTAATAACCATTTTGACCTTGCCTTCTCAAACCCCCAGGTCACTGGGGATGTCTCCTCTGGGCCTACAACCCTAAATAAAAAGAGGAATCCTATTGAGGTGGTAGTGATAGGATAACCTCAAGTTACACCAATTTTCTTTCCTTTTTCCTTTCCTTTTATCAAAGTACAAATTGCGTGATAAAAGGGCACATGGTCAGGGGGAGCAAAGCAAAATCACCGATGTCATTGTTGTCAAAGCGGGAGGAAATTGATAAGTAGTAGAAATAAAAATATTTCAGAAAGAAAATGTTTACATCAATGCCAAAGGGGGAGAGTGTTGGACAAAGTGGTACGGTGTTGTCATTGATGTCAATAGGGTGCAGAAGAATCTATTATAAACTCAAATCTCATAAGGAAGGACATTAATATAAGATCAAAAGGGAGAGAGCATTGCAGAAACTCTATTAGGATTGAAATCCCCACAATAAAAATCCAAAATAATCAAGGAAGAATCATGTCCACTGATATAGTTCTCGTGAAACTCTTGGACCATCATATCATGCAAAAGTTGGATCCTATACACAAGAATTCTATGTGAAGGATCATGGAAATCTAATCGCCCATTCAAATTTTGGGAGTAACCACAACCATCAGATCAGTTAGAACCACTGATCAAAGCCAAGTGGAAGGATAGCGTAAGTTTCAGGACATTGGAGTTAATGCAGAGGAACAAACTCATGAAGTCGCTAAATTCTGTGAGCCTTTAGACCAAGAAATGACTTCAGATGAATTCTCTACCATCTGATCGAGTTTAGTGGAATGACAGTGTAAGTGAAAAATATATCAGAGTCTCGGATTAAACAAAATAACGTCAACCATTGATCTGGAGTGACAATATTGGAACCATGAGATCATAGAAAAGGAAAGGAGATGGTCAAATCCGACACTAACCAATCGAATAAAAAGAATCCAAGAACAGGTAAGTTTACCTAAAGGCTAAAGCCTTGAAATCACAAATTGTCGTCAACCATTGATATTGAGTGGAATATTGGAACTGTCAGATCACAGTAAAGGAAAGAAGATGGCCAAATCTAACATTGACCACTCCAGTGAAGATAATCCAAGAACTAGTAAGTTTACCCAAAGGTTGAAGCCTCGAAGTCACGAAATGTCGTCTACCATTGATCTGGAGTGAAATATTGGAACTGCCAGATCACAGTAAAGGAAAGGAGACGGTAAACTCTGACATTGACCACTTTAGCTAAATGGGTCTAAAACATGCAATTTCACCCAAAGGTTGCAGCCTCGAATTCATGACATGAATGAGGGCCATCAGATATGGAAAATGAATGGTCATTTTTGGATGAGAATAGGTGGATAAAATGGTGGTCAACTTCGACATTGACCACTTCGGTGAAAATGGGTCTAAAACATGTAAGTTCACCTGAAGGTCGGAGCCCCAAATTCTTGAAGTGGATGAGGGCCATCATATATAGGAAATGCATGGTGACTATTGGATGAGGATAGGTGGGTCCAATGGTGTTCAACTTCAGTTCTGAACACTTAGGATAAAAGGGCTCTAAAACATGTAAGTTCACTCGAAGTTCCAAGCCCCAAACTCCTGAAGTGAATGAGGGTCGTTGGATCAAGAATTTAGGTGAAAACTAGACTGTCCAATATATGATCCAAAGGGGAAATAAATATGACACTTCAGGAGATCCCTGTCAGCAATACCACATCATTAAGTACATGTGGCACAATTATATGTTGACAAGTGTCAAGGTCCAATTGGAAGTTTAGGTATACGTAAGTCATGAATCTAGGTGACACATGGAAGCCACTCAGCTAGTGCCACATTAACAGTGAATTTAGCAAGATACATCACTCTGGGAGTATGTCCTTTGGGGATATCCAGTTTATCCTACCAACAACTACCTGAAGCGACGAAGGGTGAAGGGTGAAGTTCTGAAGTGAATGAGAATTGTCCATCTCAATGTGAAATTAAAACGTGACTATTGATATTTATAAGTGATTAAGAACATTTTTGTCTTAATGCCTAGCCATCGCCTGTGGTCATATGGAATAGAGGTCTCAAAGTATTTCTGTGAAAAATTTAACACACAAAATAAGAAATCTATCCCGTTCACTAAGGAACGTTGAACCATATAGGATCTAAACTTTGTCCTGATTTATCTTAAGTAATCCAATACTAGAAATACATTAAAAATATAATAAAAAATATTATATTTGATCAACATAAATTAAGAATGAAATAAGAGGCATGGGATCGAGTTGAAACAAAATCGATCCATATCAGTGATCAATTTATGAAAATCTCTCTCACTAAATTGAAAATCTTTCAGGATAATGTATGAATAATAATGGAGAAAAAAAAACGTTATTATTGTTAATTTAAATGAAGAGGTGTGATGGTCCAAATAAAGGGATATAATTCTTCAACACTCACACTAATTGGAAAACTATATAAGGAAGAAAAAATAGTGAAGAAGAAGTCTCTATGTATTCTAGATCAGAAGATCAAAGAAGAAGCAGGGTCCAAGAAGAGGAATTGATGATACTTATGCAGTGGGGTAGAAGAGATGAGAAAGGAAGGTGTTGAGACCTAAGTCTGAACCTGTGCCCCTCCTCTGTCATTACCCTATACCTTCATAAAAAATAATACCTTTTTTTTTTATTAAGTTTCCCCCCCATTACCAAATGACTCAGTTTTATCATTACCTCTCTTAATTGATTTGTTTTTACATCATATTTTTGTTTTCTTGAAGGGTAACTACATGTTATGGTGAGGTTTTAAATACTTGTCATAAAATTCACCATAGGTTCATCTCATAGAAAGTATAACAAGGTTTTATATGCAAAACAAAGTTTATTGAAAGAACCGAACTATTCTTGGAAACGAGGACTGGCGTGCTAATTTTTGAAATCATTTTATAATTTAATATGTTATTTTAAATATTTAAACCATTTTAATGGTGCCTTCATATGTGCGTGATCATATAAAATCACTTCCAAACCATATTACACTCATTTTCATCATTACATAGCACTAGTTATCATCTTGAGAACTGTAACAATTTATCATGGCCACTATAGATTGAATTGAGGGTTAAACATCACACATGTATTAGTTTTGATATGAAGAAATCCACATTCATTGCATTATCGACATCACATCCACTCTGGCCATCATTTTTTCTCCTCGATAATGATGGAAATTGAACAGAACCGAGCCACAAGGCCTCGAATTGTTCAAAGCCATACCCGAAATTAAATACATTTTTGTAAAGGTTGATTCGTATGATTTCCTGTGTGCATTTGAAGGAAACAACATATGATGGGATATGTTGTTCGCACAAAAATTCAATGGCTTTCAGACCCTGCTTGGCGATACCTGGATTCATCACACAAGACACTTCATTGGAGCATCTTGTGCTCTCCCTGTCTTCAGGGAATGTTGGTTCAAGAAAAGTAGGCTACCTCACGATCTCTACAAAATGTTCCTAATTCCCACACACCAAGACCCCAAATGGAGCCAAGGAACCCCTGTGGCATGTGTTGAGCACTCAACACACCCTAAAAAACCTTATCAAAATTTTTCACTTTTTGGGTACCACTTGGTTTTCTGCATTGTCTGACTCAATGTCATGTTGGGAACTGTTTTGTCTTTCTCTATTTTCATGACTCTCATCACTTATTCAGGTTTGTTTGAAATTATGGAACCCCGTGAATAAAATACCTTAACACCTGAATTGATAATCAATAGCCAAACTCTACACCTAACGCGCTTAGATTCGACGTCGAAAAGAATTCAGGTAAGTAAACGAACCACTCAGAAAACAATATTCTTCGAGCATCAATCTTCATCGACATCGACAGAAGGAATTTTTGGTTTTCATAAATTTTTCACATAAAGGCTCGAGAGATAGACAATCGCCTTCAACATCGGTAAAATATGACGAGGACATATGTCAACAAAGAATGAAAAGATATCTTCGATAGTTAATTCCCGATGCACTTTATCGGGATCGGGGAAAACCTATAAGGATCACAACCAACATTTTGACCACAATAAATTTATCACCAATTGTCAATCCCCAATGTGTTTTTGGCATTGGGACTTTTTTGAGGGATCTGATCCAAGAGAACTTGGGTAGGTTTATCGCTAATCGTCGATCCTTGACACTTTTCAGCATCAACAAGCTAGGATTTGGTTTTAGAATGAATAGCTTAAGGTAAGTCCTGACTCTGACAAATACGAGTGAATTAAGTCACTGGTGTCCAACGCCACATATCTTTACTAGGTAAGAGGGTTGTATAGTCTAGTTCTATCACAAATCATTCTTGGTTCCCTAGGTCCTAGTCACACCTCCGAGTCAACTTTCTTGTGTCAGCATTGTACGGTAAGATCGATCGACGTTGGATATTTTGTAGGAGGATATCAACGAAAATATTCATACCACAATCTTGATCCCTGATCCACCCACTGAAAGAGAGACACGAAGGGACATTTTCAGCATTAGATACGATTGGATTTTGGACATTTAAGGATATAATTAATACCCGATCCCACATTAGTTTCTACCTCATGCACCAATTAAGACAACACTTTTTAAATCGCTGATATACCACATCACCACTTGCACCTCCACCATCAACCCACGATGAATTTAAGTTCTAACTCCTCTAAAGATTCAACGACAGATTTATTGAAATTTCACTCATGACCCAAATTGAATGGATGATGCGACACAGTAAGATCTTCCCTGTTTAAATCTCTTGAATCATTGTGAACAAATTCATCTTGCATGTAAGATAATTCTAGAGTGTCTGAAGGAGAAAAATGAGCAACTCGAAGACTGTACTAACCATCATGACTATCAAAAAATCAGGTTGAACAAGCTTCAGAGGAAGAATGTTGCCAAGAAAACCAACCACCAGACACTCATTGAGAGCACCAAAGCTAAAAGAACCAGAGATAGGCGAAGGTTCTTCTCCAAGGACTGTGAGGGAATTGGAATACATCCCTAGGCTAGATCTTGTTGTCAAGACAACAACAAAGAAAGTTTTCATCCAACCTTCCGCCTTTGGCGATACAAAGTAAAGCACCGGATCCAAGGTATCACTCCCACGGTGGGGGGATCTCCTTAATAGGATAAGAATAGAAGAATACCTAGAGTATATCCACACAACGAATCAGACATAAGGGCACTCAATGACCAGGTGTTCCCCAACATCTGATGGTCATCTTTATACATGGTGGCAAGTAGAACCCCCATTTTCCCCTGCATAGAGGTCCTGAAGTGGCTCATCAACCATAGAAAAGGGAAGAAATGTTTGATTAACAATGAGAATGGAGGGTGCGTCGGATCATTTCTCCTGACATAGGTCCAAAAATACTACAAGATTAGGGACACTGAGGAGCACACAGACTTTGTGGTGAAGTTCTATGAACTCCATGACACCAAATGGTTGATGGCTTCATGGTGGAGGGAAGACACAAAATTCACCAATCAGAGAAAGGGATGGTACGGGAAAATCAACCTAAGGGATCCATACATCTATTTGATGGATCTCATATGCCAACTATATGGAGAAAAATATTGCTCCAAGTTCTCAAAAGCATGGATGCCTTTGGCATACATAGTTGCAATCATTAGGTGCAACTTCAAATGGGGAGCAATAATATCCAAACAACTAAGCATCTGTGTGGAGCAGTCTCAGATGCTGAAGGAAGGAGAGGCACCAACTTTCTACATGGCATGATACCTACTCAATGTCATGTGTGCTAGGAACGTCTTGGTCGGCATGAATCTGAGCTATCATGTTGCAGAGCTCTCGGTTCACATCTACTTCAGTGTGATATGGGAAAATAGGTACAAGAAATCCTACTCCCTCATCTATGATTAATTCATCATCCGTATTTATTTTATTATTTTTAAGAACGAATGTCGAAGGCTATCGATGAAAGCCAAGAAAATGATATTCAAGGCATGCCATTGGTACTTATATGAGCACACCACCTACATCAGGGTGTTTAGGGCCACCAGAGCACCACATCTCCTATCATCTCATGTCCTAGATTGGCTCGTCATGGGAGAAATTTGTTATCAGACCATAATTTGGGGCTATAATGCCACATTGGTCAAAGACAAGAAATGAGCCTTCATACCCTATGGTTTCCATGTGGGGTTCTATTTGGTAAAGGATACTTCTCAAGACAAACAAAAAGGGTTGAGCCAACTTGAATTTAGGTTCCCTCCAAGCCGATTCCACAAACATGATCCTAAAGTCCTGGTCCTCCAACATGCATCGTAAGTTCCATCCTACTGGCCATATGCTCAAGATAAGTTTGAGGACGAAGTATTCATAGAGAACACCGAGGACTAGGACAAGGTGGTGCAGAGAATAGGAAACCCAAACATGACTAGGTTCAAGGCCATGAGCATGGATGAACAGGTGGAAAAAATAGAACAATTAGCTCAAGAGGCCCTCATATATAGGGAAGAAATTAGAGCAACAGAGATAACAAAGGTGCAGGGAAGAGGATTGTTCTGGATGCCAGAGGCATAGACAAGGGGTTTGTGCTTAATGGAATAGGCGCAAAGAGTAACTTATTAGCTACAGAATGACTTGGACCTTGTATATATGACAAGGGTTCCTGTCGACAACCCAATCAAAAGTCAGGGAGGACCAAGTGACCTAGAACCAATACAAATTGAAGAATTCATCGGGTCAGATAACCCTGAAGTTTCAACGCCACAGGTCAGATCACCAGGGTACGTTTCGGCTCAGCCCAATATAATGAGGATGGAAGGGAGAGAAAGTAAACCAAATCTCTTGTTTGATTTGATAACCATATACGATGATGAGGAGAGTCCAGAGGTATCCCTAGTCACTCTGATGAAAATCACAGAGGAAACGTAACTTAAGAAAGAATCTTCCCCATGTCCCGATGCTCCAATTCAGAGATGTCCATAGAATGACCATGAGGTATAAAGTGTCTTGTACATTGAGCCACTCAACACACCGAGAACCCCAATGGATAAATCAATGGATGATCTAGGGTCAGGTGAACAAGGGGAAGAAATTCCCCAACAAGAAATCGGGATCTTGACAGTCGATTATCAAGTAAGTACTGAGCCTTCTCTTGAGTCATCAATTTTGGCGAGTACTTTACCTCCCAATGAGCAACAACCAGAGGATGCACTTTCGGGACATACAAAAGAAGTTCAAGATCCCAGACTTGAACAGATATACACAAACGAGAGATTCATAAACATTCTTACTTGGGGAGAGCAACAAATCCCTAAACCTATGGATGAGGTTTCTGATATACAAGCCATCACCTACAACCAAAAGAGGAAATCCATCATGAAGAGAACCAATAAGAAAATGAGGCTTACTCTGGACAGTTCCATCCTCATCACCATAGAGGAAACGTTGATTAGCAAGGAGAATGCTAAGACATTTGAGATTATCGGTGCAGGGATGGAAATCACAGATGCCACCCTAGATAGAGAGAGGAGATATGAATATGAGTTGGCCACTATGATGAAAGAGTTGGAGAATTTGTGCCATTTGGAGAAATATTATCAGGACTCCACACAGGTCACGATGTTCTTGAGAAGCAAATTCTAGGATGCCTACAGTAAATTCACGAATGAGTGACACCATTTCACTACAGGGATAGCCTATTTTGAAGAAGACGCCCTTATAACACTGGAAACGTGAAAGGACATGGAAAGATAGTATGAGAAATCCCACCAAGCGGTGGAAATAATTTATTACATCAATGCAATTCAAAAGATCCAATACGACAAAGAGCGTGTTATTTGGGTTCTAAGCAACAACAACATCGACCATATAATGAAGTTAGCCAAATACTGGGTGGAAATGGCCCAAGAACCTCATCGGGAGATCCAAGATAAATGGGTCGATTGAGAAAGGAGCTGGACCAAGATCAATCAAGCAATGAGAGACATCGATCTCCCAGAATTTGGCACACCCGAGGACTTTGTTGACTTGCATGACATAGTCAAACTACATGCAAAACAAGACTCATCGTCGACTGCGGAGATAGAAAAGGTGGTGAAAATGGCACCAGGTCAAGTACAATAGTTCATGGAGCACCTAATCAAGGCTCAAAAAATGTTACAATAGTTAAGTGTTAAAGTAATCAAGTATCGAGCATGAGCAGTGGAAATAAAGGAGACCCTTTCGGTCCCAATGGACCAACACATATTCTCGTATGCCAACACATGCGAGGAACTCTTCGTCAACTGGTCGGAGTATGAGAAGAGTCATCCACTCAAATGAAATCATTTGATGACTCTTAGAATATTGAGATATGAAAGAACCATGTGGCGATGTTTTGTTTTACTTAGCATGCACTTTTGATAGTTATATTTAGTTAATAATTTGTTATAAATAGGAAGATCGACCTGTTAGAAGGGGTAGATGGTTTTTTCAAAGACCCTCATTTTTGGAATTGTAAAGAACTATTTCAGAGCTACCTTAATTGAGAAGTCTTGTTTAGGACCCGAGACAAGTTTTTTTTTTCATCAAAGGCGTGTGTGATTGGATCATAAGGAGGAATTACTTCTGACTTTATCTCATGAATGGATGTTGTAATGAGTAAGAGTTTCCAAATTTGTTGATAAGTTATCTGATTCAATATTTTTATAATTCTTGTCGCTAATGATGTAAATAAAATCATTGGGTTTAATGTGTGATTCATGATTAGAGCTAAGGAAAATACTTTTCTTGCCATCGTTTATTGCATGTATGTTTTCTTTCGATAATTGTATCTCAATCAATAATTGGAATACCAACAAGTTGATGTATTAGTACTAGGCTTATCGTAGGTGTAAGAATCTTTGTTTGCATGCTTGAGCATGAGGGTTATCCCTAGCTCAGCCTTCTTCAGTAGTTAAGATTTTCCAATTTGTTACCCAGTTGGTTTATACCAGCCCCTATCTTGTATCAGACCCACCTATAAGAGAGAAAATACAAAAAAGAGAATGTTCAATATGAAGGAGGATTTTTCACGAGAAGATATCCTGTCAATCATTATGTAAATCCCATCGATTATTTGGTTGAATCACAATATCTGGAGAAACATTCCACTATCAAATGCTGTAGAGTCTAATTGGGCTTCGGTGGCGGGTTTTGTTCCTACTGTTGAGTTAAAGGGATTTAGGAACCCTCAACAGAATTGGTGCTAGAAGGAGGGCCAAAGAATGAATGGCTGACAATATTTTTGATATAATATTTCACACATCGTGTAGATTCAAATAAACCCACATGCATGGCTAGTCATTCTCAAGAAAACCCACACACACTGAGTACTCCTAAAATGAGTAACTCACCCCAACAATAGGAAGAACATTTATTCCCTGAAATACCATATGCTCTTCCCCATGAGGAGTTGAACTGGTTTAGAAGAATCACAAGAGCTTACGCCTAACAAATCGGAGCACTGCCCTTAGCTCTGTTACTTCCTTGTATAAAAAAAGTAAGCATACCAATGGTCGACACCCTCGACTAGGTTTTTTTTCACACAGTAGAAGAATTTATAGATTTATCCCTCACTGAAATTGAACATCCTCTTAATCTAATCCCTGAAACACTAGTCGGTAACTGCTCCAAGCCCGACAATTTCTCTAACGAGGAAGGGATTAACTCATAATGCTCAGTTTCAGAGACAGATGACATGGAAGATAAAAATAAGYATAACGAATAAAGGGGAAACCTACCTCATAATAATCAACCTTGGTTGGCCAGATATRCTTTGGCCATCCCTGGGMAAGTACAYAACCTTAAAAACATCCAGAAAAGTTACTCCCTAAATTTGACACTGAAACCTCAAGATTTCCTGAAGACCATATAAAAAAATTCATACTAGATATCATACTTATGAATGTCCAACATGAAGACATATTATGAAGGATTTTCCCCTATACTTTTTAGAATTCGATCTCCAAATGGTATTTTAACTTACGTGTTGGGTCCATCACTAGTTGGACAAAGTTTCAAAAGGATTTTCTAGATAAATTTGCAGAAGAAACCTTAGCTGAGAATTTTGAGGAAGCTAAAATAATAAAATTTCAAATGAAGGGATATAAATAAGGCCAGGTCTCATTAGTTAAGAAGGAAGTTCAACCCCCTCCCAGAAGAGGACTCCTATTGACTAGACCCCTAGGA
The DNA here is from genome assembly GCA_010110895.2 of Picea sitchensis. Classification (NCBI taxonomy): domain Eukaryota; kingdom Viridiplantae; phylum Streptophyta; class Pinopsida; order Pinales; family Pinaceae; genus Picea; species Picea sitchensis. Next base: position 10,943 of record SNQJ01S0078455.1, read on the forward strand.
AAACAAACAGAAGAAGGTCCCAGAAAAGGAAATGGAGACATAGAAGACCTACAAGGCACGGTAAATAAGTTATCAAACAAAATTATAGACATGAAAATAAGTGCATGGGAAGGAAACCCATGCTAGAGTCCCTATAAACCATTTTTAAAATAAATTCATTGTTCAAATAAATTAAACCTCTTGAAACCAACTTAAACATTGATCTGGAAAATGTAGCATCTGACTCGTTCTGTACCTATCACCAAGAGAAAAATTATGAAAGAGACTACTACCATGGATTTGATGGCCAACCAGTTTCTAGATGAGGCTTCCCTTACTAAAACATAGAGAAACTCAACTATCAATATTGTTGATCAAGAATAAGTTGATCCACCAAAAGAAACAACCGTGTTGATATGGGACCCTGACCTACCCATGCCTTCTAATGACCTATTTGAGGATCAAGAACCACCCGCAGAGGTCTTGGTTGTGCAAACAAAAAGTAGGGGTTAACCTGTCTCAAACGACCTTACTACTACCCAAAATTCGAGAGGAAATTCAATGTTCAATCACCCTAAGGCACCATTTGTCTCCCGAAGAAATCCTATAAACATCCATACCCAGGAATCACCCAAGCTAGGCTACAACATAGTAGAAGATTTGAAAAAGTTGAAGGAAAATATATCGGTTATGGATATGTGTAGAATCCCTCAGAAAAATGAATTTTTGTTACAAGCATTGAATTCAGTAGAAAATCCTATGACAAGAACTGACCAAGGAGAAATTCCATCCCTCTCAGATCTAAGAAATAAACCAACTATGAACACTTGCTCCAAATATAAGAAGGGGAAGCCTTTTGTCCCACCATTCCTCTTGACATTTGAAGTCTTCAACAGAAACCTCCACAATTGTTTGGTTGACTCAAGGGCATCCTCTAATGTTATTCCATTGTCCATATGAAAGAAACTAAACGTAGTCCCTCTAAAAAGTGATAAACATGTGATACAACTAGACAAAGCCCAGGTGAAGGTTATGCGAGAGCTCAAATATGTCATGATCAAGATGGTGACTCACCAATTTTTTTTTCAAGTAATTGACATCATTGTAGTAGATATCCCAAAAGCTTATGGATTGCTACTTAGTCGAGATTGGTCTGAGAAGTTAAAAGGAGACTTTAGTACATACTGGGCTCACTTTAGGTTGCAATTAAAGGGGCACATGAATATGATTAGGATTTATAGGGAAAGATATCTAAAACGTATTTATTTGGTTATGTATATGCATTTGAGACTTCTTGTTTGATGACAATCATCTTTCTTACTCACTCTTGTTTCCCTCTGATGCTGAAAGGATTCATGATTGACTAATTCACTTGAATTATTGTGACTACTTTATAATGAAAGTTTGATTATAGTGTTGTCATAGTTCCTTTCAGTTCCTTTGAGATTTAAATTCGAGAAGTTCTTGTTTTTAAATTGTTCCTCCTTGGGTCACTGAGAGACTTGATTTCATCAATAGATCTCTACATTTTCTCACTGAAGTCTTCATCCTACTCACCCTTACTACAACTTACTTTCTGAAGTTAAGATAAGACCTCACCTTCTCATGCATGTCAGCCCAGCCTTTTGAGTTAAGACGATATTTTCCTGAGATTGCGTCCATTTTACATTTTTATAACCAACCTGTGACATAAAACTCTGATGGGTATCGGGATTTCCTTTTCCGCAATATGAAGGGATACTTCTGGTGCTAAGATTTCTAGTGCTGTTGTCAGGGATGGAATAAAAGATTTTCCCTGTGATTGAATGACAAAGATTAATGGTTCTGAAGGTGCATCAGAACTTATTACATCAAATATTGTAGTTGTGCACCTGGAGACTCCACTGTGGTGACTCCATTGATGCAAATCCATTGGTGACTCCACCATTTCAATTGTGTCTTCTAGAGGCAAACACACGAGGTCTACTGCGCAACTGCCTTTAGAAACACCTGAGGTTGACCCAGAGAAAATCATCAGAAGAGGGAAGGCCCTTCGAGAAAGTAATTCTACTTCTGAACCAGGTATTTATGATGATTTTTACTCCCCTCCTTTAGAAAATCCGATAGATGCTTCTCATTTTCTTATCACACCATATGTTGGAGTTTCCCAAGTTTTAAATTTTGGGAGTGCTCCTGTTGATTTTTCCTCTTCTGGTATGCCATTGGAGGGAGAAATCCTTATCACTCCTCTTCCCCCTAAAATTGTATTATGGTTTATACCCATTACCTTAGAATGTTTTCCTACCCAGAGATTTACCACCCCTCCTCCTATTACTTCTGTTGCTACAGATAGGGAAACCTCTATCCCTCCAAGTCCTATGGATTTTCCTTTAAACCCTCTGTTGTTTCCTTTTCCTCTCAGAATATCACTTCCAACCTCCCCTGTTCTAACACCTTCTCCCCCTAATTTGCTTCCACTCCATATCCCTATGGCAGGTGCTAATCCTCCTAGAAATAGGATGGATGCCATAGTGGCTACTAGATATTCCCCCCTGGTCTTTCCGCAACCTCTTAATTCCCTCCCAGTCGGTGGCTACCTCAAGAAGTTGCCTAAGTTTACAAGGGAGGGAGACATAATACCATAGGATCACCTTGCAAATTTCTATAGTTATGCAGATAACTATTTCATAGTAGACGAAGATGTATGGATGAGGAGTTTTGTCCACAGTCTTGATGGAGAAGCCAGAAAGTGGTTTAGATCTCTAGCTCCTGGATCGATCATTGGGATTGAGGATATTGACGATGTTTTCTTGAGACAATGGGGGGATAAAAAGGAAATTTATGTACTACATCATAGAGTCCAGGTCCCTAAAGAGAAAAGAGGGAGAGTCTATCTTTGACTTCTCCAAAAGATTCAACAAGATGTACAATAAAATCCCTACTGAGATAAAGCCTACAAAGGTCTTTTCCAAAATTACCTACGCTAGTGCTTTTGACCCTAACTTCTACCTCCTGTTAAGAGAGATAAGAGCTACCTCTCCTAGATCATATGCAATATGAAGCCCTAGAATTAGAGTCTAACATATTGGCAGTTGACCAACTCGGGAATAAGGTCGATAGAGATCAAGGAAGGGGAAGCTCTGAAGCCTCAACCTCCAGTTCCTCCACCCCTCCCCCTTAAATGGATGAAGTAACCAAGTTACTAAAATCACTTTCGTCTAGTATGGAAAGGTTGAAATTAGAAGGGAATAAGACATAAAAAAATCCTCAAAATGTTGAGAACAGAGGTAACTTTAGAAGGCCAAACAAAAATGCTCCTTAGATTATGCCGAGGGGACAAAGGGATAGAGATAGAAATGATCAAAAAATCTAGAACCCTCTTCAGAAAAACCTAGTTATTGATGAGGAAGGGGAAGAAGAATAGCTAGACCTTGAAATTCATTGTATTGAAGACACCTCCCCATTTCCCCATTTAACTCAATCTACATATGAGGAATCCCTCTTGAATACTCAAATAAATGAGTTGAGTAAAGGGGAAAAGGCCAATAATATCCCAAGTAAATACAACCTTCAGTCTAAGAAGAAAGAAGGGAAGTTTGACATCCCTGATCCATCTCCCAGAGTAGAGAAACCTACTAAATACGCAGCAAACACCAGCAAAGAAAAGAAAGATCAGAATTCCCCACAAATATCCAAAGACCCTGCCCCAGAAGTAAGGGAAATTATGAAGCTCCCTTCCTCCTTTAGCTTTGAGCATGAAATTTAGAATATCAATATCCCTGTACCCCTTTCAGAGATGGTCAAGCATGAATACTTTAAAATATCCCTCTCTAAGCTATTGCAGTCCGAGCCATCCTGCCATTCCACAAACTCAATGAATCTCTGAGATGAAAAACCACCAGTCATATTAGGTCCCATGGTAGAAGATAGGGACAATTCAATCCCCCCCTTCTACACATCATTGAACATACATGAAAAGGTGTTGCATAATTGTCTTATGGATTCAGGGGCCTCTCATAATCTCATTCCAAAAAACATCATGAAAGAATTGGGACTAGAATTCATGAAGGCTTTCCATGACCTATATTCCTTCGACTCTAGGAGGGTGCATTGTCTTAGGGTTATCAAAGATCTGGTTGTGACCTTGTTTCAGCTACCCATGAAAAGTGTGGTCATGGACATTGTGGTAGCTGATGTTGCCCCCAAGTTCAGCATGTTGTTGTCAAGATCTTGGATAAAAGGACTTGGAGGAACATTGCAGATGGACCTCACATATGCTACCATTCTAGTGTTCAAAGGAGAGCATAGAATGTTGTACAAAGAAGCTCAGTTGGCCTACATTATAAGTGATGAAGCAGACCCCACCAATCATCCTATCTTTTCCCTTGATACTGATTTGGGATCCAGCTTATTGCAACTCACCGATGCCCCTAAACCTCCTGTTGAGATCAGAAATCTCATTACCCTCTGTGAAAGTCCTTGTCTCATTACCTCTGTGTGGAAAATGTTCTTTGATGGAGCCTCTTCTAGAGAAGGCACTAGTGTTGGAGTGGTTTTTATTTCCCCTGCTCAAGAAACCATATCTCTGTCATACAAATTAGAATTTGAAGCTACCAATAATGTGAGACAGTATGAATCTCTTGTTTTAGGTTTGAGGGATGAAAAAGACATGTGAATTGAATATATAGTTGTGTTTGGGGATGTCAATATGGTTGTAAAGAAGGTCAGAAGGATTTACGAAGCCAAGCATCCAAGGCTCAGAAATTACAGGAATGAAGTGTGGGATTTAATCAACAGATTTTTCGTGGCTTTCAACATTTCATTCATTTCGAGAGAAGAGAATATAATGGATGATTCTTTAGCTATTTCAGAAAGCAATTTCAGATTCCCTCTACCACCTAAGCTTAGGTATGATGTTCAGATTAGATATAGTCCCTTCATGCCTGATAATATCAAGCATTGGAAGGTGTTCAAGGATGATCTTGAAATAAGATCATTTCTGGAGTCAGTTGATGAGTTCTTTTCATTACACATTGATCAAGATCATGATTCTGAGGGTGACCCTCCCCTTGAAGTATTTTTGAATAAAATTGCTAATCACCATATTGTTCAACTTCCTGGAAACCACATTCCAAAAGGAATCGTTCCTATGGAAATATTATTCGATGGGAATGATGTTGCAGTAAATCCTAAAGGCTCAACTGAGGATGCATATGTAGCTGAGTGCAACATTGGTACAGAGGAGGATCCAAAGTTTGTCAAGTTGTCAAGCAGCATGTCAAGGGAGGAGAGGGCCAAGTATGCTGAGTTATTAAAGGAATTCACTGATCTGTTCGCCTGGACCTATGAATATCTCAAAACTTATGACACCATATGATCCAAGTGAATATCGATGGCCACCCACCTTTTCTGATTGGCTCAAAACAATTTTTTAGCAAATTTGGCAATTTACTATTTTTAGCAGTTTTTAACTTCCAGGGCCATTTTGAGAGCCCAAGTGAAGTTTTTTTGAGATAGAGATTCTCAATTATATATGAAGGAATTATTGAGCCCCCAAAATTAATATCCTTTAATATACCTTTCCAATGAGCTATCATACGCCTAAAACGGAGATCGTATGCAAAAGTTACAACCCCAGGAAGTTGATGTACTAACTTACCCAACTGGGGCCCACATGACTTTTGGCGCTTCATCTTCTGGGGTTAGGTTTTTGGATGTATAAGGTTTTTGGAATTCTTGTTTATTGTAAAAAGGCCTTCAAAGCCTCATTGTAATCATCTTCTTGCGAATGTCAGTAGCCATCACAACTCTTCTCAGAGATAAGCTGCCACCATTATAGCGAGTCTTTCACTCTGTATTTTTATAGTCTCTGTACATTTCTTTCATTAATAGAAATCATGTATTACTGTATATATGTGTCTATGGTTTCATATCTGGTACATTTCTGTTATATTATTGAATATTTGCAATATATCTGTGCATTTCTTTATTATATATCCGATCTCATTTCGTGCCTAAAATAATCCAGATCAGTGGTATCAGAGCAAGCTATTCTTGATAGTTTTTTCAGTGTATGTCCCTGACAAGGTCCGAGTATAGAAATTTGGGTCTCGAGCTTGTATCTCTTGAATAAAATCATTCTCGCACACCCAAGAAACCCTCAATGGTGGAAGAAAGGAAAAACGATGGAGTAGACGATCCTATCAATTTGTTGCTTCAACAAGCTCTCACGCGGCAGAGAGACAAAATGATGGAGAATTTTTCCCACATCCTTCAACGCTTGTCGATAGCAATAGGAACATATTCATCAAGTGGCCACTTTGGAAGCACCTCACCTTTCAAGGTACAATTTAATTTTTATATTCCTGTATTTGAAGGACAAATAGATGCAGAAGCCCTAGAAAAATGGTTAACTCTGCTAGAAGGTTATTTCTCTGTTCACAATTTTTCCAACAAAGAAAATATCACCTTCGCACTCCTTAAAGCTCTCCCTCACGTCAAACATTGGTGGGAAACTTATTGGGAGAAAAGTTCCATGGAGGATTTTGGAATATTTTTGGGGTCGAGCCCACTTGGGGGTTTTTTGTGGATGCGGTAAAGGAACAATATTACCATGTTGGAAACTATGAGGACCAGTACATGAGATGGACCACACTGCAGCAAGAGAGGGGCCAAGCAGTTTCAAAGTTCACCAATACCTTCCATACCTTGCACACCAAGATAGGTATCAAATACTCTGAATGACATTTGGTTCTGAAATACCATGGGGCTCTACATAGATACATGCAAACTGAAATGGATTTTCTAGACATCTCATCACTCGGTGCTGCTTATCGATATGTTGTTAAAATCAAGAAGAAATTTAAGCACCAGAATAAATGGGAGTTTGGGTCTGAAAATCTTCAACAACCAAAGTATGACAAAGGAATCCATAGCAGATAGTCTCCTGAAAACTAGTTCAAGCCACATGAAAAGAAGGGTCATGGGAAGACAAAGAAGGACACCAGAAAATGGTGCAATTTCCACAAAATCCCTTGGCACAACACTGATGAATTTTTCTCAAAATAGTCATTGATGGCCGAGATCAAAGACAAGGAGTTGAACCCTGATTCAAAATCAGATTATGAAAATACTGGTAAAGGATAGATCATTGACGCAGACCCCACTGCTATTGTCGCGACCATAACAATTCAACCAGAAGAACTAACATATCCTGAAGAGGGGGAGCACATTTTTCATTCGCAGATGTGGGTGAAGGGGAACCTGCTGCATTTAATTGTTGATAGAGGAAGCCAGAAGAACCTCATCTCAGTATAGCTTGTCAAACAGTTGGGACTATCAACAACACCACACCTGCAACCATACAACGTCGGGTGGCTTCACCAAGGTCGAGATCTTTGTGTCAGCCAACAATGTCGATTGTCATATGACATCCAACCCTTCAAGGATGAGGTATTATGTGATGTTTCCCCACTAGATGTCTCTGATGTTCTCTTGGGCCAACCATATATGTGGAAGCATCATGTTGTTTATGAGTCTCAACCCCGCAGTGTCATTGTTTCTTTTGGGAGTGGTATCTACAGAAAGCCAAAGGTAGTTTCGACTACTGTTCCACCTAAAATGTGCCACAAGGTAGTATCTCATACTGCAAAATTCAGCTTCTTCACAATCTGTTCAAAAGGGGAACAGAAGGACACTGCAACCACAACAATGTCGCCCTAAGCACCTTCTGTCCAACATAAGCATGTCAAAAAGGTTGCAGAAAAGCGCAAAGATTCCTTTTGCACACCGTCCTCTCATGTATCCCAACTTGTTGAATAGCCTTAGCCTCAACAGGTTCTTGATAGACTTCCACAAACTGAGTAGCGCGACGTCTCCAACAAGGCAAGCAACTCACCAAGATGCAGATTCAGCAAATGCTTTTCCCTCTCCCTCGGGAACTCAATGCAATGGAGACCATTTCTCACTAAGGAGGGAGGATTGATCCAAGTGGATATTGATGGCCACCCACCTTTTTCGATTGGCTCAAAACAATTTCTGGCAAATTTGGCAATTTACTATTTTTGGGCCGACATATTTCCGCCGGGCCGACATATTTCCGGGATGACATATTTCTGGGACTACATATTACCGGGACCACATGATATTAGGTGGTTTTCGACACATGGTTTTTTGCCGATGGTTTTCTATTTCCGGTTAAGGAATTAGGGTTTTGGACTAATCCAGGTCATTGGGTTAGGGTTTTGGATGCCGCTGGCTCCTATATGTATATTGTATTGTAAACAATGTAACACAATGTATGAATATAATATATGTTGGTTTTCTCGGTTTGGGTT
>SNQJ01S0078455.1:25321-54783 GCA_010110895.2 Picea sitchensis
GTCCGGAATCCCATCTGCGTTGTTGATCCGAGCGTTGTGATCCTTGCCGTCTAGAATTGGTTTTCATTTAATCATGGGCGCATTCGCACCCCGAACTTAGGACAAGTGGGTTTCTGACCCATTCTTAGCATTCTAACCCACCTTACAAGAAATATCGCTAACAGAGTGTGATGCCTTAGGAGAAGCTATAGGGGTCATACTAATGTAGAACATGGACCCTCTTGCCTATGAGAGCCAAAAACTCAGGGTGCCTGAGCTACTCTACAACATTTATGACAAAGAAATGTTGGTTATCATGCATGCACTAGCCAAATTCAGGAAATACCTAGTAGGTACATGGTTTGTGGTCAAATCAGATCATAATAGTCTTAAGTACCTCTTGGAATATAAGTACTTAAATGAAAGGCAACAGAAATGGGTAAGCAGAATACAGGCCTATGACTTTGACATTGAATTTTTCAAAGGGAAGAACAACATGGTGGTTGATTCATTTTTGAAGAGGCCATCCATTTATTCCATGAAAAATGTATCTGTTAACTGGAAGGGCCAGTTAGTGATGGAGTATGCAAAGGATCAGTTCACTTGTCAACTAATGGACATGAAATTACATGATGATAACTTCAAGATCATTTATGACCTCATCTATTACAAGGGTCGAATATTTTTGGTTCCTAGATTGGCCTTCAAGGCAAAAGTGTTGTAGGCATGTCATGACTCACCAATGGGAGGGCACCAAGGAATTGGTAAGACATACAGATAGGTGAGAGAGAGGTTCCCATGAAAAGGACTCAAGGACGATGTAATGAGGCATGTCAAGGAGTTTATTATGTTCCAGGAGAACAAGGATGAGCACACTCACCTGACAAGACTATTGCAACCCTCACCCATTCTAGAGAACAAGTGGGAAAGCCTATCCATGGATTTCATCATAGGGTTTCCAAGGACGCAGGGGAAAGAATGTATTTTTGTAGTGGTGGACAGGTTGAAGAAGTTTTCATACTTCTTCTCCACAACCATAGACTTTAGCGCAACACAAGTGGCCGAACTCGTTTTCAGGGAGATCTTCAGACTGCACGGCCTACCCAAGATCATTGTCAGGGACAAGGATAGTAGGTTCATGAGTACATTCTGGCATGAGTTGTTCAGACTAGTTGTTACGACCTTGACCCCTAGTACCAGCTATCACCCTTAGACAGATGGACAGACCGATATAGTCAACAAATGGGTGGAAGGATATCTCAGGAATTATGTGGTATGGTAGTAGAAAGCATGGGTCAGATGGTTCCACTTAGGAGAATACTTCTACAACACCACCCATCACATGTCCATAGGCATGACACAATTTAGGGAATTATATAGGTATGATACACTCTCTTTTGTGGAGATTTATTTTGGTGACAACGGGGCACCTATGGTACAATATTGGGTACAACAGAGTCAAGACATCCTCATAGAGCTGAAGGATCATCTACAGAGAGTACATAACCAATAGAAGATCCAAGAAGATAAGCACAGAGTTGATCATACCTTTGAGGTTGGTGACTTAGTTTATCTAAATATCCAACCATATAGGCAGGATTCTATAAAAATAAGCGGATCAGAGAATCTTTAGCCAAGTTTCTTTGGACCCTACAAGATCAACAAGAAGATAGGGGTTGTAGCTTATGAGCTGGAGCTTCCACAGGGTAGTAGGATTCACAATGTCTTTCATGTGTCCTACCTAAAGAGGACCATCAACCAACACATCACACCCGTTGAGGTGCTGACTCCCTTGGACGAAGAGGGGAAACTTGTTTTGATTCTGGCAGAGATACTGGAGGTTCATGAGTAGAGGCTTAGGAAGAGAAGCATCAAAGAAAACCTGATCAGATGAAAGGAACTACCCATTGAGGATGCCACGTGAGAGAATGAATAGGTGGTACATGAGACATGTTTGGAATTGCTTGAGGACAACTTATTTATATAAGGGGACACTGTAATTTCCCCCACCTCTTGATGAAGAGGTTTGGGAAGTCTTAGTGGTCTAGGCATCCCCACTAGGCCATAGTATCACACAGAGGGGAAAATTCAACCAAACTAATGTTATATTCTTAAGTTGACTTAGTGAAAAGGTAAAAAGAGTTAAAAATATTACTCAATGAAGGAATATAAGTGTTGGAGTTTGAGTTAGGAGTTAATGCTAGGGGTTAACTTAACTCAAAAAGGAAACAAAAAAAGTATAATGAGAAGGCTAGGGAACACCTCTCAAATCATCTTGGATATTTGATATTTTCTTGTTGATTCTCTTGAGCATACAATTTTGAGGGTTTTGATATTACAAACCCTAGTGAACAACTCAGTGATGAAATATTCCACTCACCTTGTTCCAAGCTTGGTCTCGGGGTTGAAATACTCCACCCACACCATTCTATAGCCATCATCGATTCAGGAGAATTAGTAGGGTTGTACCAGTTGGATCAGCAGGGTCGTACCAGTTAGGGTTTCCAGCAGGGGAACACCCTTTGATGAAGAAGAGTTTGATCCATCTTATTGAAGAAGCTTTGGAGGGTTTCAACATTAGGGTTTTTCTTGCAGGCCCTAACTTATCAGTTGGAGGCTTCTTTGAGGAGTCATCATGTCCCTATCATTTGTCTGCAAGTTGGGACGATTTTAAGAGGAAGAGGACGATATGGTGATTCAGTGTTTGTCAGATATAGAAGGCCACAGGTCAGATATGACATTGAAACTTCTCTAAGGGGTTTTTGGTTGCCTGATCTATCATCTTAGAGAATTTCATGGAATTCATATCCCTTATTCAGCTAGGATGAACTATTGGCCATATTCAGGGTTTTAGGAGGGTCGTACCAATTTAGGGTTTCTGTAGTTTGAGGAGGAATCTTCAGTGTTTGATGCTCCATACTTTATAAGGAGGGTACCATTKCCTTAATCTATCATTGGGAGGAGTTTAGCAACATTTGGGGGTCTTCATCTTCAGGAGGGTCGAACCCTTGGTCTACATTGTCTTCAGCAGGCCATACCAACAGCTTGAGGGTTAGGCTAAAAACCTAGTTTTGTAGTTGAGCRCTCATCTTGTATTGCAGSCTTTGGGAGGCTTGATATGAACTTTATATAAGATACAAATCAAGCCTCCCAAAGGCTGAAATACAATATGAGCATATTTATTATTGTCTTGAATCCATTTGAAGCTATTCCAGATCTTCTTCTCTATTTGTATTAGGTGTTTTCTTTCTTATAATAAAGTTCATATCTTGTTTGTGGTTCCTATATTGTGTATTGTTGATGATATTCATATGATGGAAATAATTCTTGTATAATCTATGGCTAAATAACTAAATAAAACCTAAGGCAAAAATGTATTTTCTCTGTCGAATTAGGCTCACTCCTCGGCTTTGTTGTCTCCAAGGATGGGATTCAGGTGGATCCCTTAAAGATTAGAGATATTATATATTTACCCCCACCTAACAACTTGCGACAACTCCAAAATTTGTAGGGGAAATCAAACTTTCTTCGCCGCTTTATTTGTAACTATGCTGAGATCACTAAAGGATTCATGCGATTGTTGTAGAAATACTCCCCTTTCATCTGGGATGACATTGCTCAATGATCGTTTGATGATATTAAGAATGCACTAATCCATACACATTTGTTTCATCCTCCAAACTATACGAAGGATTATATACTTTACTTAGCGGCCTCTACTTCCACTATTTCCATGGTGTTAGTTCAAGAGGAATCATCCGGTGAAGAACGTGTGATTTATTATTTGAAAAAAAGTCTATCTGGACCCGAACTCCATTATTCACATGTTGAGAAGCTGGCTCTAGCAACCGTCATTTCTATCCAGATATTTCATCACTACATTTTTCTATGCACCAACATGGTTATCATGGACTCAAACCCCATGTATCACATTCTGACACGTCAGGTGCTTGGGGGAAAATACTCTAAATGGATTTTCATCCTTCACGAATTTGATATTGAATTTGCTAAGTCCAAATATAAAATGTCCTTGGTGTTTGCAGAAATCATTTGCGATTTTCCCATGCTGATGAAGACACTGAGCCTAGATATTCTCTTCCTGACGAATCTCTATTCCTCATTATCATTTCCGATCCTTGGTATGGAGACATCATCCTCTATCTCCAGACCCAACATTTTCAACCTGATATCTCTCATGAAGAACGGTGTCATATTCACCACCATTATCATCATTACCTTATTATCGGTGACACTTTATATCTCCGTGGAATTGACACGATCCTGTGATGATTTCTGACTCATGAAGATTCTGAACGCGTCCTCAATGACTGTCACCTTGGAGCCTATGGCGGTCACCTTTCTGGGATGGCTACAACCCAAAAATTTTTGCGTGCTGGTTACTTTTGGTCCTCCATCTTTGAGGATTGTATTGAGGCCATGAAAAAGTGCCCACCTTACCAAGTTTTTCAAAAAAAGTCACACACCCACCCTGCTCCACTGCATCCCATTATTTCCATCGACCCCTTTGCCAAATTTGGCATTGATTTCATGCAGTGTAATCCCACCTCAGCTGGGGGCATGGTTATATAATTGTTGTCGTCGATTAATTTACAAAATGGGTTGAGGCTATGCCTACCTTTTTGAATGATGGTTGTATTCCAGTTCTTTTCTTTTTCAATCACATCATCACTCACTTTGGCACAAGCCATTGTCACTAATCATGGTTCACATTTTCAAAACCAGATGATGAGTGAGTTTCATACCAAGTTGGATTTTCACCGTGAGAAATCATCCTCGTATTATCCTCAAGCTAATGGACAAGTTGAAGCTATCAATAAGGTCCTAAAAACTATTATCCAACGGATGGTAGGGGCAAACAAGAAATCTTGTAATTTACAACTATTCTTCGTTCTCTGGGCTTATCGGACCTCGGTGAAAGATTCTACTGGATTCACTCCCTTCCAACTATTATATGGCATTGAAGTTATTTTACCAATCGAGTGAGAAATTCCTTCACTAAAACTCAAAGTAGAACTCCTGCCCCACACTTCTACTGAAGAAGAATGTTTCTTACACTTGACTAGGCTGGATGAAGCACATCGTGATGCTGCTCTCGTCAATGAGAAGTATCAAAAATCAATACGACATGTCCATCCATCCTCTCACTTTTGCAGAAGGATACCTAGTCCTCATTTATGACCAGGCTCATGACAAGTTAGGGATAGGAAAATTATAACCTCTATGGCATGGTCCTTACATCATGAAACATGTTCTACATAGAGGTGCCTACGAGTTAGTCGACTACGGTGGAATTTCCCTAGGTGAACCCTGGAACGAGATTTACCTTAAGAAGTACTATTCCTAAGATATCTAGTATATGTGCTTTGTCCACTATTGTATTTTTATTTTTGGTGTGTCTTTTTCTCTTGCGTGCATGAGTTTTTCCTTAGCCACTTATACTGTGTCTTGTGTTTTCATGCATAGATGAAATCCTCCTTTCCTATCTTTGTCGAGTTTGTGGATGGCACTAGTCGACACACTCAGAACATTGCTTCTGCAGCTTGGGTCTTACCATGTTGACGAGTTGGTGAGTTAAGAAGGTGTTTTCTTAGGGTTGGCAACTAATAACATGGTAGAATATCATGTTGTCATAAAAATTTTAACCGAAGCCTCTTCCCTAGGTGTTTCTCATATGATCATCAACCTGGACTCTAAACTCATAGTCTGTCATCTCAATTGAGTCTATGCTATTTGCAATTCTATCCTACTATGTCTCCATCTATGAGTTCATTGTATTGAAATAATGTTTGATTTTATCGAATACAGACACATACCAAGAGAACTCAACATGATTTCAGATTCATTAGCTAATTACATCATGGATAGGTATATCGCACATATATGAGTTTTCATAAAGGAAATAAATCACATCATATATCATCATGTAAATTAAAACACAACACATAAAATACATCATTATTTGAAAATCATTTGGCACCGTAAAAACTCCGAAATGTATATATACCACGTAACTGAAAATGTTTGATTACATAAAAATGGTACATATATAGTAAAAATGTGGGTCCTCACACCCATAAGAATCACCATATAGACTATACAATCACCAAGAAGGCCTCTAATCTTCCTACATTATATTATTCTATGAGTAACACATCACTGCATGGGCTACTTGCCTCAGTAGAGAGTTAAGACTCTTAGACACTCCCACAGTGTGTCTCTGTAGATGTAGTGGCACTTCCCACCTCTTGAGATGAGGGATACCTGTCATAAGGCCTTGGAGGTTTCTTTCAACCGCTTGGAGCCCTCCTATTGCTACCCCCTAATCTACTACAATCTGAGCATCTTCGCAACACCCCAATGATAGCATCTCTACCATATGTGTTTCTCCCCTATCTACATGATGAAATGATACGTCTGTTATAGACTCTTCTATGTACCCAAAAAAATAATATAACGTTTAAAAAAAAAAAAAAAACACTTGACAAGATAATTTTTGGTTTCTCACCTGACGCATCCCAATCCTTTCCTACTGAAAGAACCAAGTCAATGCTTCCCCAGAAATCCACTCTAATGTATGGAAAGTCTTTTATCACGATCAATTGGCATCTCATCCAAGCGAAGAAATCATCAGTGAATTTGAACTCTAAATCTGAGGCTAGTCTCAGAGATAGGCTAGTCCACTTCTCCATACGTGGTTCTCCCACTGATCATATTGCTAATGCATTTTGAGTTTGCATCTGAGGAATGTGTTCTAATAATAACAAAACTAGGAATGAACCATATCCAAACTGCTTCTGCTACCCTGCTCTGCATCTCATAATTTGTTCCTTCAAATTATGAAGGAACCTTGCACTCCAGTTGAACAATGTTGGTTCTAGACACTATAAACCATAGGCCACCTATGATCTTGAAACTAGGTGTGAGCTGGTACTTCCCACTATACTCGTAATGGAAAACAAAATGGACCGAAGAGATAGATCCCTAATATCATTAATCATGATTTTTCCTACCACTAGTCTCGCTCCTGGGACACAATGGTTTGCCAAGTACTCATCCACGGGTGCAAGAAGTTCTCTCTGTCCAGATAAATCTATGAGAACCCCTCTTTTCGAAAGACCACTTATGAAGTATACATATTTCAACTCAATGGTAAGAAGCTGTGTTCCAATTTAGAACCCTTGTTCTGCAATGTTCCATAGCCCGATCATATAATCAAGAAGAATATTCTCTTTCTTCATTTTTTGCATTTTAAAGAACTTGAGGAGACCGCAATTCCTCAATGCAGCTCTTGATCGGGGACTTTGTAAGGTGAACACATCATTCAACTCATGCTCTCCTTCTTTCCACTCAAGCATGATTATTGCCAAAATAACCTGCAATCATCAACAATAAAAATTCATTAAATCACATTTTTGGCAAATTTTGGGAATTGGAAAACTTTAAAAAATAATTATTTTTTCTTTTAAGAGGAAAACTCCCCCTTTACATGCACATAAGGGTGCCAACGTACCCTCAATGTAGCCAGAAAATCACTCTAAAGAATTGTCAACACTCCCCTTCACATTTTGAGAGGTCACCGACAATCTTTGAGCATTTTCCTTTTGTTTTGGGTAGCACCATCTACACCACTACACTAGAGCATTTCCACACCCTTCCTTATCTTGTGAGGGCACTTTCCAAAAAGTGCATCACTTCCCCACTCATCTTAGGGGGGAGTCGATTCGTTTTGGGCACTTGGGCCAACCTAGGGCATCATTTTTTGCATCTAATTATTGCCTTAAGACAAAATTTGAACTGTGAAAATGAAAGAAAGGAAGAAGAGCACCAACATGGTCCAAACAGAAAGGAAAATAGTTGACCATAGCTCTGGAACCGAACAATACAAGATTCACCTCCAAAGCACAAATTCTCCACTGCTACAAATCTTTGCACAAATGAAATGGCAAATGACATTTTTACCCCTTTTTACTATTATACATTTCATTTTTTCATAAGATATAGTTATTTTTAGGTTTTTAAGAAATATTTGGAGGCCTTATTAATCCCCTGGAATGCATTTTTGACATTATTTGTAGGTTTCAGAGAGGTTTTGTTCATTTTTTCATCTTGTCACATGCATGAGCATAGTCTTCATTTGGTCTCAAGATCAAACACATAAGAACGTGTCAGGTAAACTTTTATATATTTTTTGAACCCGCATGGATACACGAAAAAGGAACCCCTTGGAGTCGTCTTTAATCTCTTTTCAGACTCTCTAAACATGAAAATATTTCCGAGTGATCTTTCTTCCTTTCCCACTCATTAAAAGGTTTGAAAGGGCGTCTTTCAAGTGATAATTTATCTCTTTTTCGGCCTCGTGAGACTATTATTACGAAAAAGGACCACATTGGAGTCATCTTTAAGTCATTTTCAGACTCTCTAAATATGAGAAACAACTGAGTTTACCTTCTTTGGACTCATTAAACAACCATACATTGAAGGGCCCATATGGGACCGAAACCTTACTTCTTCCATTTCGTTAAAAAAAGGAAGAGGAACTTACCGAAGGTGAGTTATATCAAGAATGTGTTACCCTCCTTTAGCTCGTTAAACCAAAAAGTGGTACTCATCTATCTGGATGGGGGAAAAATTGAAAGAAGCAAGCCAAGCAGTTTTTTGAGAAATTTACTAGTAAACTTACAATCGCCCTTGAACACGACATTTTATCTTTTCACGCATTTCAATCCTCTAAACCTCTGCATTGAACCAATCCTTTGAGTTTCTTCACTCCTTTGGGTCACCCGACGAAAGTCACAATATCCAATACATTATCAAGTTTTGGTCCATGTCAAGTTTTTGTTGTTATGCCTCAGTGTTCAAGGGAAGTATCTGCCTCAAGAGTCAACCATCACAAATTCCTGTTTCAATACCTTTGTTAGTCCATGTTCATTTGATCCACCAATTACATATCTATGTCAGTTTCATGTTGTTGATGGGAGATACACCAAGGCCCTCCTTCGATGAGTCTATTCCTATCGAATTCAACACATTATCCAGGAGATAGACTTAGGAACTAGTTAGTACCTTGGGACCTGCATGCCTCAATGGAAGGCATCCTCACTTCTGACAATGGGTTTACATCATTGACCCCTGATCAAGTGATTCCACGGATGTTTGACTTCAGCTCATCCATTCACATTTGTTGGAATGTACTAGAGTACCTTAGGAATCATTGACATCAATGATGATTTCCCTCGTGGTTGTTAACAATTTTCCTCATTGACTGGTAATCAAGTGGTTTCTGCCATGTTCGACATCAAGACATCTATTCACATGGTTAGATTCGTACTACATCGGGATCAGTAAGAAGACCCTGGGTTGAGTCATCACTCTTATATGAAATTTTCCCAAGTTGCGACGAAGTTTCTTTGAACATTGACACATATAATGTAACATAGATCCACATTGTATTGGTCGTGGATATGTCTTGTCGTCTCATATATCCACTGTGAATTCTTCGTGGCTACGATTAGTTTAGGTCATAGAATTATATATCCACATTGTATCTTCAGTGGCTATACCCTTTTGTCAATATAATTATGGATCCACAGTGTATTCTATGGCGGCCATACCTTAAAAAGTCTTTATCACTCAAGCATAGGTATGCCTGCCTTGGGTTTGAAACACATCATAATATTTGTTTGATGGTTGTGTGAATATTTTTCTAGCCTCTCTAAGTCCATACCCTTTCTCAAAAAAATCTACAAATTACTTCAGTCATCATCATCTTTTGACATCGCACTTTGGGGGGAAATTTGTTACACATCAAAATCACTCATTGCAATGATGGATAGTGTCGTCATTACAAATTTTGCAAGTGTATCATATTGTTTGCAAGTGTCACAAACATCATACTATTATATTTCCTATGTCGTCTCTCTAACGACATCATAAGGACACTTAAGACACCTCAAAGACTAGTTTTGAAGAGGAGAAATTAGTTGACAAGGAGTACAAGTCTTTTTCCATGGATCAAGCCATTTAAAAGTCATATTTGGAAGGAAGCGCTCCCCTATAGACTGTCAAGGAGTGTTACAATGCTCCCTGACCTCCTTGGGGGGACTGTTACAACTCTCTATGCCACATTTTGGGGGAGTGCTACCCTTCCTAAGGGAATTTTGGTTTGTTGAGATAAATTAGGGAAGAATCCCCTCAATCTATGAAGGTGGCTGGATTCGAATCAGAGGTCAAGGCATGATCTTAGAGAAGATACACAACTTAAGGAAAAGAATCCTCCACTTATCCCAAGGATGTTCTCAAGTGGTTTGGCCTCTCCAAGCCTATATAAGGAGGCTTTCTCATGGTAAAAGGGGGAATTGGAGAAGATAGAAAGCATCAAAATTATGATCTCATAAGTGAGATACCATTGAAGAATAATCAGTGTGGATTACTTGAGAAAAGATTGGACAAAGAGAGTTGGAAGAAGTTGTTGCACCTTCATCAAAGGTCTATAAGTATTCATCATTTTTTCTCATTAATATACATATATGCATGGTCTGTTTCTTTCAAGTTTTTATTTGTTCCACATGAACTTGTCTCTAGTAGATAGATCTATTTTTGAGCTAATCTCAGTAAAATAGGAAGCTTGTTATATCTTTGTTTTTTCTACAGGACTTATTGAGGAGATTAGGATTGAAGATCAACTTGGAATGTGCAAGGACAAATGCCATTAAAAAGGTACACTTTTCTTCTTCCTCTTTATACATTAACTTAATTAGATCTAAAAGGATGTCAGTAACCATTGATAGCACCCTTTATGTCTTGGTTTTAGGAGTCTAGAGACCAAGAGGGAATCCACTTGTCCACAGGGGGATTCACCTGTAATAGAAGTAGCATGGTCCGAGGCACTGAGATCGTTTTGAAGAAGTCATGGGCACTGCCTAGAGAATTCATGAGTGTCAGGGCTCATCCTAATCCCGATGAAGGTAGTTATGAAAGTGGGGGGTGGTGGTTGAAACCTCGTATCACCCCATTAATAGAAAGTATGGAAGAATGGTCGTGGAAGAATGTTGACAGCCCAGAGCTCCATTGTAGATGCATTTTTCTAAAAATCCCATAGTGTATTAAATTTGTGTCTGATAGAAGAATGCAAGTACAGTTAGGTGGAGGAAGATGAAGATGCCAAGCATTGAATGTAATGGTCAGAGTGGGTTTCTGAAGGGAGAAGTTATTATGAGTATATATACTCAGTTTTTATATTTTGTAATGGTCGATGGTAAAGAAAATCTTCTGAATGGTAAAATCTTAAAGAATTCTCTGGTTATCTAGTTATGTATATGCATTTGAGACTTATTTTTTTATGACAGTCAACTTTCTTACTCACTCGTGTTTCCCTCTGATGCTGAAAGGATTCATGATTGACTGAATCACTTGAATTATTGTGACTGCATTATAATGAAATTTTGATTATAGTGCTGCCATAGTTCCTTTCAGTTCCTTTGAGCTTTAAATTTGAGAAGTTCTTGTGTTTAAATTGTTCCTCCTTGGGCCATTGAGAGACTTGATGTCCTCGGCAGATCTCTACATTTTCTCATTGAAGTATTCCTCCTACTCACCCTTACTACAACTTATTGTCTGAAGTTAAGCTAAGACCTCACCTACTCATGCATGTCAGCCCAGCCTCTGAGTTAACATGATATTTTCCTGAGATTGCATCCATTTGACCTTTTTATAACCAACTTGTGACATAAAACTATGATGGGTATTGGTCTTGCCTTTCCCGCAATCTAAAGGGGGACTTAGGGTGCTAAAAAATTCTTCAATAAATTCTAAATAAACTTGGAATTCAATGTAACAATTAACACTTCATTTAGATAATTCCTTAAACAACCATTCAATTTCTTTCAAATTGAAACAATAGCTACACAAAGGAATTTGTAGAACAATAAAGATGATGGAAGCAATGAGTTAGTAGGGTTATTCTTAGGCTAGGGTTATAAATATTATTAATTTCTCAAAGTGTTTGATTGAAGTTGTGATCAAGTTACTCAAATAAAAAGGAGGCCTTAGATCAGTTCCTCATTAGGATAGATGGAGTCAAAAGGAAAGGACACAAATGTTGAAGGATCAAGTGAAAATGTAAAACTAAGGACAAGATGGTTAAACCTTGAGGTGTTGCTATGGCAAGGCCTCAAGGAAGAAACCCTAGGGGAGGGAGTCTTACTTTAGTGTATAGGAACTAGGCCTCAGTTCTCTCTCCTCCTTCCTTAGCTCAATGGAAAAATGGATAGCTCAACAGGTTGCATAAAAATAAGACAAGAGGTCGTGCAAGTAACATGTTGCTATGGAAAGGCTTTACCAGGAAAACCCTAGGAAAAATTGGCTCAGCAAGGTGGAGGGGAACTAGGCCTTGATGCGTTTTCTCCTTCTTAGCTCAAAAAATAAGAAAATAGCTAGCAGGAAGAAGAGGGATGGATTTTTTCTAAGGAAAGGCTCTATCCTCTTCAACAAATGGCACAAAACCTTGATGGGGAAATGAGACAAGGACCTTGAATGTGTGCTTGTCACCTAGGGTTTATTCAAAAAATTATAACAATAGATGCAATAAATAACACTACAACCATTCAATTAAGAAGTTTTGTAGAAATTTACTTACATTTATCCAAGAAATGACATAGCAAACCCTATTTGTAACACCTTCCACCAAGAGAAATGACAAGAAATGTCAATATAAGTCCAAAAAATATTCCTTCAACAAGTGCGCCTCCCAATTTCATCCAAGAAATCCAAGAGTGGCATAAATTTCAGACCTCACTAATGAGTAAGTGAAAGATGATGATCAAATGAAGGTAAAAACCCTCAATTTATATAGTACCATGACCTAATTTTACTTTTTAGGTCATGAAAAAGGTCGACAAGGAAAAAATACCAAAACCATATTGTTTTACATTAAATGTTCAAATTAAAACCCTAATCAAGCAATAGAAGGACATCATCCCCATTCTAGGGTGACATTATCCCCTTTGAGGGAAAATGAAGCCTCCTGAAGCAAGACGTTAGCCCTCCTTGGGCTTCTCCAAGATGCCACACGTGCCAAACTGCCCTATCCATCTTCCAAAACTCTCATGAAGATACGATGACATCATGAACTTCCTGGGTGACATCCTAGGCCTTCCAAGGCCAATGTTCCACTGAAAAGAGCACAGTCCCCCTAGGTCAAGCTCCTCCAGGGTTCCTCTACAAGACGACCTTCTTATCTCCGGTGCAAACCCCTCTGTCCTATTTGTGCCCCCTGTTGGGGTCTCAACATCCATCTGGTGGGCTCTTCAGCCCCATGGAGGTCTGAACTGATCATCTCCCCATGTGTACCTATCCAACATGGTACCTATCCATCGGGCATGATCTTTCACATCAACAACTATGCCCTCCATGGGCTCATAAGTCATAGGGATCATAGCAATGTCAATCACATCTCATCATCAGTATTATTAAACATGTGCATAAAATCCCTATTACCCCAGTTAAAAGCTCAAATACATTATTCAAGCATGCAATACAAGTCTGGGAAAAGTGATAGGGTGTCATATTGGGCTAGTGTCCAATGGAAGAGAAAAGTTCCTAGAAAATACAAAACCCAAGCCATGTAAGTGTGTGATTTGGATAAGGGATGTCCTCACAATGGGCGCAGTGAAAGCAGGGGAAAATAAAGCTTCACCTATGGGCGCCTTTGTAGAAGGCAAGTTGCACCTGTCCTGGATGCAATTGTTTCCAAGGCCATTCATGCCTTTTATTCTTTATTCTTATTTCTTTTTCTTCAAGAAGATAATCAGGGGACACTGCCTTGGCGTGGTGACCAGTGGTGGCAGCGTTACCCACAAGTACTTTCATAGAAATGAGAAACCTAGCTCGTGATGAGACCCCATTTCTCTTGGCCATGCAACCAAGAGTCACTACCCTGGCATGCTAATCAGTTTCTAGTAGTGTCATACTGTTAGATACCCATGTACCTAATAGGTTGGCTCGTGATGAGACCCCCTATCCTCTAACTAGGTCTTGTTTTATTATTTTTTATGGGTCTCGCTTGTTTCTTGCTTAGAAGCCCTTTACTTCTTTCTCGATGATCCCTAGGCAAAGCATCTCGAGGTTTTATTTTTAGGATTTTATCTTTTGCCAATTTTATTTTACCTTCTAGGCCTTTAGCCCCTTCTTCCCATGAGGTAAGGTGGAATCCTCAAATGATTGGTCAACCCAATGCCCAGAAAAGTGTATTGGGAATGATGAATGGGAAGAAAGATGAAAAAGTGATGATATGACGAGAGTGGACAATGGATTTTCAGAAATCCCCCCAGTGGAAAACCATAACCTATGGACACAAGCTTACTAGGGCATCTTGTCAATCCCCCCAGACATGGTCAAGTGGGAAAGTATAAGATCCAAGAATTTGTTAGAAACAAAAGGAATTAAATGCACATATTCAAAGGTTTTTAATATCAGAGTGACAAATACCATGATACCTAGACTCATTACCTCATGGAGCAAGAGCCATCTCTGACACAAGACCAAGTCGATGGTGATGGATGATGTTGCTCCTGAAAAAGTAGAGGCACTAAAAGAAAGAAAAAATGGGCCCTTCAGGGCCATGCCTAAGTCGATCTGGCTCTCGGTACTCCATGTCTAGGACCTGTGGGCCTTGAGAAACAATATCCTAGTTATCCCTAAAAGTGGGGATAATAGTGCCCAGATAGACGTGTAACTCAAGAATGTGCATTCTTGAAGGATTTCATATTTTTTATATGAATTAACTAATAAAGAAACATGATATATGCACATGCAATTATCAAGAACCTATCAAACTACAAAATAAAACTATTATAGACTATGCATAACATTATATAAAAACATGCACAATATAAATGCATCTCAAAGATAATAAATTCATAATGGGATATAAATTACACAAAAAACAAAGAGAGAACTTATCTTTAAATAAACCATTCACCAAATGGATGCAGACATTGGATGTTCCACCCAATTGTAGTTATTGTTGTTCTATATATCAAAAGCAGGTCACCCCCAAGCCAGGGCTATGAATCCATGAATCCTAGGCCGACTCTAACAAACACAAAAGTTAGTTATCAAGATCTCAAGGTTTTCCCAACCACACAACAATCCTATTTTACTAGTTCTCTTTCCCCCTCAGCCTGCACAACCCAAATAAATAAACCCCTTTCTTTGTCATGCAGTTCCTAAGTTTGTTCCACTTCTTTTCTAGGGATCCAATGTTATTGGTTAGGAAATATCAATGTTGGAAACTACAAGGATTATTATCTATGGATAGTTATTTCACAAATTCCATCATTCTTGTGCACAAGGGCATCAATTCCTTGCTGGAATAATAAAGAGTTACTTACAACCAACACAAAATGACTCTTCTCTTACCATAATTCATTTTCCATTCCCAAACCAAAAGCAAGAATTAATGAGGAACAATGAAATGAGTGATTAACCCCCAAACAACCCAAAATATGTGTTTATATAATTACATGCACTTAATGACCACATGGATTCCATAATAAGCTCATGTAACCACTTTTCCCAACCAAAACCAATATGGATGAATAAAATAATAAAAATACTTAGCATCTTTATGCCCCCTCTCTCATGGAATCATAATCCCCTGTCTATGTCCTTTTCCGTCTTGTAGGTACTGATGTATTTTATTATTAATATTCAAGGTATTAAATTTCTAAGCACTCTGGTATTTCATCAAATAAAAACAAATACATTTTTTATCCAGGTACCCAGAACCAAGGTATTACAGTTGTCAAATATTATTATTCTTCTCTTTGTGAGGTTCATTTATTATTGTGGTCCCATTGAATTTCTATCATATCTATGTTGGATTTCATATACTCTAGTTGTGAATAATTCCATCACACATACCTTATCTAAATAGGTTAGTGGATAACGATTACAATGTTGGAGAATCATAAGATTAGGTAGCTTAGAGAGTAGTATTCCAAGGTAGAGGTGGTGTCTAAAGACACCATTACAACACTTAAGAAAAATGGTCATAGCTCAACATACAAAGAAGTGTAAGAAACCAAAATATTTCCATACACAATGTTCACACATGTTCAAATATTACATATTTAGATTGAAATATAGTGTCGTATTATATAGAATCAAGATTCAAACAACTCCATTGAAGTGAGGAACATGAGGTCCATGTATATTGGTTAGGGTGCATAACAAACTCCCTATTTTTTTTCTTATTCTATGCACCAATAGACTATTCTAATATAACTTTCCAACCAGTTGAGTGTCTATTCCACCATTCAATTGATCTCATATTTGACTCCTTAGTCAAGAACCCAATAAACCTCCTAGTGTACTCTTGCTTGTTGACTAACTATTTCCAAAATATCTAGCGATGTCATGAACCTACAAAAAATGTCGTTCCAACATACAACATTGTTCTTAGCAAGAAGGAACTATTTTGATTAACAATATTTAATTGGTTCATTGTAAACATTTAATTAACAAAATCAAGTGGTATGAAGTTAACGTCAAGAGTTATTATGTTGATTAATTGGGTTGGTTGTCATTTATGTCAACCCTTGAAGAAAGTCTGGTAGCGAATTTCGGTAGAAAAAAGGATTGGGTAATGGACCCAAGTTTGTTTGATGGATAATGGTATGAGTTTTAATATGTTTGAAGGTAAGAATATTCTATATGGATATTACATGTCATTCCATTTATGGTGGTATGTGGAACGTCACATAACTCCTCATAGTTAGAGAGTTATGGCCATGTGAAGTTGGAGAACCCTCATGAGTCATCTAGAAGCCCCAAAAGGTCAAAGTAGTCAAAGTGGTTGCATAGAAAAAATTATTTAAATAATAAAGTGAAGTGATGAGTGTACTATAAGTCAAAGTGGATACAAAAGAAATTATTTAAATAATAAAGTTAATGGAGAAATTACTATGTGGACAAGTGGTTAGAAGTGGGTTAGACCTAAAATAAGGAAAGTGGTTTAAGAGATTTTATAAGGTAAATAATAAAGTGAAGTGATTAGTGTACTATCAGTAAAATTGGATACAAAAGAAATTATTTAAATAATAAAGTTAATGGAGAAATTACCAAGTGGACAAGTGGTTAGAAGTGGGTTAGCCCTAAAATAAGGAAAGTGGTTTAAGATGGTTAGAAGGTAACCCCTTGAGAAAACTATGTAAACGTATAAATAAGACGCAGGGGTATCTAATTTTAATTACACTTGAAAATATTGAATATCTACAAGTGACTTAGGTAACCAAAGGATATATAATCTGAATTTCAGAGGGAAGGTGAAGTAAAGAAGGCTGAAATTCAAAGGAGGATAAATTCTTTTGATGATGTTTTCTAAGGTATGTTATTTACAGGTCATCTCACCATTTTCACAATAAATTTTTTTATAGAATGATTCAGACCGTGAAATATGTAGGTTGTTGAGAAAATCTATCCAAGTAGTTGTGATAACAATTTCAGCTTGTGGGTTGTTGTATTTTTAGAGTTACACTCCGTGGAAAATAGGGTTTGTGGCTAGTCCTGAAACTAGTCTAAAATAGGTGTTTCAAGTAAAAATGTCATAACTTATTCATATGAGATCCAAATTTAGTAAGAACAAATGTATTGGTTAGAGTACAGGTTGTAGTATGTTGTGTATGATTTTTATATCTATAAAACAAATAGTCCGTGCGAGGAATTCTCTACAAGTTTGATCTCTAGAATAAGCTATAATTCAACAAGGTATGCCATTTTTTCTATAACTTCTTTTCTGAGAGGTTCCAAGTAGTGAAATATGGAGGAATTGCATAAAAGACAATGAAGAACATTTTGTACCATTTTCATATCTTTATTCATTACATGTACATAGTTATGATTATTGCAAGTTAGGGTTGTTGACTAATTGAAATTTAGTCATGTGAGACTAAAGTAAAGTTTGATAAAATGTGAGTCTCTTTTTATTAAAGTTAAGGAAGGTTTGTAGGTATGTGATCATATACACCAGGTCTATTACAGAGTTAAAATCAGATTTGGATGATGAAATTGATGAGGGATTTTGGTTGAGGTATGTTATAGATAGAGGTTGTATAACAGTGAGGTTGTGGCACATGGTTTGATGTAATGGTTTATGGTATTTGGTTATGGATAGTGTGATGTATTGATAGAGAAATTTTTATGGTTATATTGGTATATTTATTTGGTATATGGTTGAGGTACATGTTGGGTACATGATTGAGACAAGTAGTTGATGAGTTGGCACTTACATGAGGTGTATAGTTGATGATGTTGGTACATATTGATGAGTCATAGTTTATGTGTATTTGATGCATGATTAGTACATATTTGGTGCACGGTTGATGCACTCGTTTATGGTATAGGTTGAGCTATAGATTGGTGCATGGTTGATGCACTTGTTTATGGTATAGACTGATTACAGGTTGTTTGGTACAAGTTGGTGTATGGTTGATGCAATTGTTTATGGTACAGGTTTATTATAGGTTGATTGGTACAGGTTTACAATAGTATATATCACAATGATGGTGTGACAATGGTTCCATCATTCTACTTTTATTTCAAGGCGGTTGGACAGGGAAAGGACATGTGGTTGTAGCCACCTTCCAGTTGTAGCTAGAGAACATAGGGGGTTGTATCCTCCTTCTAGTTGTAGCCAAAGAATTGGGGATTTAGAGATTACTTCAGGTTCTAGCCTTAGAAACTAGGGGGTTGGAGCCTCCTTCCAATTTCAGTTGGAAAAAAAAGGAATTTGGTGCTTCCAATGAATGTAATTCTTAAATACATATAAGAAAAAGCATTATGCGGTTTTCTCCCACATTGGGTTTCCACATAAAAACACTAGTGTATTGTGTATGTGTATGATTGTTCATTGTTTCATTGTTTATTTACTCTGCAACTATGATAATTCTACATTGATATAACACTTGCATTTTGTGGTTAAAAAGGATTAGATTTATCTATTATTGATTCACCCCCTCTCAAAAATCTAACAATTGGTATCATAGAAGGTTCCTTCAGAAATCAGTTTAACCACTGAAATGTAGATCATCGAGAGAAAAAACATGTTTAAAAATGGAATACCATAGTTTCATGGACAAAAGTATGCATTTTGCAGTAGAAGGATGAAAGCATATATACTATTGGAAATATTAAGACAATTGAGAGGGGGGGTTAATCAGTTGTTACTGTGCTAAATTTTTTTTATGCCTATTGAAATATTATTAATGTTCTCCAAGTGATCATCAAGATTATCCAAGTCATGAATAGAAGGAATCACTAACATCAATCACACATATGATATACACAAAGACAAATATTCATGAGGAAACCCATAAAGGGAGAAAACCTCTTCTTCTTAGAATGATAGGAAGTCTTTTAAGTTTTGTACATCATTAGTCTTTGATCACCAACTCAAAATGAGGCTATAACCTATTCTTTAACAAGTTGTAACTTGTTGAGAAAACCAACTCTCTGGTTTCTATAACACCCACTAGAAGGAAGCACCAACTCCCTGAGTGTTCCAACACCAACTAGATGGAAGCACCAACTTGCAGTCACACAAGAACCAACCTGTATAAAAAAGAACAATGGTTCTCCCTTGCACCACCCTACCACCCTAGTTTTGTTGGTTGCAACCAGATGGAAGCTACAAATCCCTATGTTCAAGAACCCACTTGAAACTCTGAGGAAAAAAGTCCTCCCTAACACCACCCTAAGATATAAATCTTTTCCTGCTGAAATTTATTACAGTGATATAGTATTTATCAATGGCTTACCAGTCTCATCATTGTTCTTCTACACTGGCTTTCTCTGCCTGCATCAATGTATTCCTACTCACATCTTCTTGCGCTTAAGTTCTCGTATAGTATGATGTTTTCACCATTTATTCTATGTCCAACTTATTTTCTTCATCTCTGCATTTTCTCCCTCAGTGCATGATGTGATCTTCATTTCTTACAGTTCAACTACTTTTTATAGAGAAACAACAACCTGTCTCTGTCACGACAATTTTCTTTTATTCCTGCTCTCATCATCCGTTACACTCTGCATCTCCAACGCTCAAGTCGAGACTCTAAAAACCGCTCAGGAATCATGATTTCAACGCTCACGAACAATGATTCAGTTAGTGTAACTAAATCATAATTGATCAAGAAATCACGAGATGAAACATCAACCCTTTGATCAGATTCAATTTGATTAGCGTCGTTGGATTATACACACAGATGATTTTTAACTTTTCAATGTGTAACCTCCGATGTGGAGCCTAGAAACACTATCTCCTTCCTCAATATTTTTCTCATGTGACCTTGGGTGATGCTCTCATGTGGCCATATGATTGCGGGTGTGACCAAAGGTGGTTTGAGGGAAATCTACTTTTCTCCCTGCAATTCACTACAGAGCTCCATGTATGCCTTTGGCAATATCATGGTTTTGATTGCGGCCTACTCACAAAAAATTAAGACTCGAGCATGTTTTGACCCTGTAATGCGATGGGACTGTCGATATCATGATCTTAATGGTTCTCCTAAACTAATGGTTTAGATATGTCCTTTCAATTTTGTGGATCAGATATAACCTTCCTAAATAAACGAATGTGATTTACTTCATGATCCACTCTCCAGAAGTTTCAAATATCAAACCTTACTTTTCTTTGTATGCCAATCTTCCGAAGTCAATGATCTATGGACACATGTCCTTCTCAATTGACGACTCTGCCTCTACTTTGGGAATTTGACCTTTCAACCAGATCAATGGTTCTATGTCCCCTTTATCGATCAACGGTCAAGAATACACTCGAAGTGATCTTTAGATCGGATGACTTGTGTCCACTTCGGGACTTCGGTATTCTGGACTTCAAGACTCTGTCCCTCATGAATTCAGCTCTTCATACCTTTGACACTTTGGCCCTTCGCAATTTCGGTCCTTCGGCACTTCGGCTTTTAATGAATTCGGCTCTTTGGCCCTTCAACACTTCATCCCTTTGCGACTTTGGTCCTTCAACACTTCAGATCTTCACGACTTTGACCCTTCGACACTTGGGTCCTTCGTAACTTCAACCTTTGGGACTTCAGAGATTTTTTCATTTATTGGTGGTGAAACTCCCAATGTAAATCTCCTAGAGTGATGTAACATTACACATGTCATGTGTTGACTTGGCACAGGCCGAGTGGTTTCCACATGTCACTCGCTAACGTGGACTGCCAGATGTCCTTGCTGACATGGTTTTCCACATGTCCTTGCTAACATGGTATGCCATGTGTCATTGCTAATGTGGTCTGCCACATGTCCTTGAATGAGACGATTGAGGCTTGCTTCGGGTCTTTACCTGAATTCCATAGGATTATGCCATGTATTTTATGGATCAGATGGCCTAGATTCACTTCAGATCATCTGATGCTTGATATTTACTCCAAACGATCTGACTACTGAGATTTATTTTGGATGATCAAATGATCGATATTTACTTTGGCTCTCGGGATCTCCGGGCTTTGAGAGTTGCAGATCTCAAACTGACGCTCTGGATCAGAAGACCCAGATTCACTTCGGATGATCTCACACTTGAGATCTTCTTCAAACAATCTGACGACCGAGATCTAAATCAGATGATCTAATGGTTGAGAATTTATTTCGTCTCTACAACTCTCTGGGCTTTAGGTATTTCAAATCTCAAACTGAAAAATCTTGAAGTGAGATTTTTTCAGAGCATAATCTCTTAATAACTTTAACCCCAAAACGAATTATGTCCGTTTGATCAATATCTTAGATCAATGGCTCGATCTATCTGCGATGCAACTTTTCCTTAGATTAAATCCAACGAATCTCCATATTTTCTTATCCTATCCTTCCACTTAATTTGATTTGACGACTGACAGAGATTTGGATAATCGAAGTCTCAAACCTTGTGCCCCGTTTATCCTATACTTCAGTTAATTTGATCTGACGGTCGTGAAGACTCTCAAAGAAGATCCAAGATCAAGGATTTGATCTTGATCATGTTTATGTACTGCGCTTTCCCTTCTGAGATTTTATCACTGAATATTGTTCTCTTCTCCCCCTGAGCTTATGTTTTTCTTGTTTTCCATATTCGTTGTTGTTCTTGCCATCAATGAAAAGCACACGCTTCCTGTAAAACATGCCAACAATATACCCCTTTGGCATTTATGGCAACCCTGAAAGGTTGCACTATTCTACATAGACCTCCAACTGTAGCATCCATACCACATATTTTCTCCCCCTTTGACATCAATGTCAAAGAAAACATGTACCCCTTGAGTTGTTGTAGTACTTTTTCGGAGGTATCAGATATTCAACCAACACATGCTCCCCCTGATAGGATGGAATCTCTTACATGAGAGAAGGGATGAAACCCATCTTCTGACAAAGATATTCAAATGGTGTCTTGGCTAGGGGTTTAGTAAATATGTCTACAATTTGTTATGTGGAAGGAAAATAATTCATCTAAACAACTCTATTTGTAACCTTCTCTTTGAGAAAATGATACTTTATTTGTATATTATTCGTATTTGAAAGGAGAATAGGACTCTTGGAGACACTAATGGCACTGATGTTATCACATTGAAGTGGAATTGGATCAGTATAAGTTACCTTCAAATCTGCAAGAGTTTGTATCACCCATAAGATCTGAGTGTAACAAGTAGCAATAACAATCTACTCTTGCTCTGTAGTTGATAATGAAATGGATCCCTACTTCTTACTAAGCCATGCTACTAAAAAATCACCTAATAAGAATGCACCTCCACTGGCGCAAAGGTTTCATCAAAATATTGTCCTTCAACTTGTGCATACACCTTACAGACCAATATGTCTTTATTCATAACAATTTGTCCTTGTTCATTCACTTTATTCTTAAACACCCATTTGGATCCAATTACATTATTATCTGTAGGTCTAGCAACAAGCTCCCAAGTATTGTTCTTCTCAATCTGATCTAGTTCCCCATTCATTGATTTTAACCAATTTACATCTTTATTGGATTTATTAAAGTTCTTGGGTTCCACCATGGATATGAAGTCTATATGTGATTGCTCGGAGTATTTCTTTATCCTTCTCCTGATTTTTACACCTTTGTATTTCTCACCAATTATCTGACTTGCAGGATGATTCGTTTGAATAATTCTGGAGGGAGGATTTGATGTTGTCTGTTGATTTGAGTCTTCTTGAGTATTTGTATCTTCATCTGACTCAGAGTCTTCTCTTTCTGATTCTTGGACTTATTCATCTTCAACTTCAACTATATCCTCTATTGTTGATTCAACACTGCTTACATCTCATATCAAGATTTCTTCATCAACTTTTTTATCAATACAATCAACCAATTTATGCAGGCTCTTATTATAGCATATGTATCCTTTATTGTTTGTATCATACCCTAAGAAGATACCTTCATCAACCCTGTCATCATATTTGCCAGTATTTTCATCATTATTCTTGATATAACACTTATTCCCAAAGACTTTAAAATGCTTTATTGAAGCAGGTCTTCCAAACCATAGTTCATAAGGAGACTTGTCACCTTTTGTCCTGAGATGAGCTTTGTTAAGAATATGTACAACTGTATGAATTTCTTCTACCCAATATGTCTAAGCAATATTCTTTTCATTCATCATTGATCTTTCCATCTATTGAACTGATCTATTCTGCCTCTCAACTACTCCATTTTATTGTGGAGTCCTTGGAATAGTATAATCTCTTTTGATCCCATGTTTATCACAAAACTCTTTGAAGTCTCCTGAACTAAACTCTCCTCCTCTATCAGACCTTACTTACTTCAATATTTTTCGTGTTTGATTCTCAGTCAGAGCCTTAAACACTTTGAATCTTTCAAATGATTCACATTTTAATTTCAGAAAGGAAACCCATGTAAGTCTAGAATAATCATCAATAATCAACATGAAATAATTTTCTTTTCTTGTACCTTCCTTCCTTGATGGTCCACATAAATCCATATGTACCAACTGAAGAGGTTTCTCTATTGATGCAAATTTCTTAGATTTAAATTGTGTCTGAGTGAGATTTCCTATTTGGCAAGGTTTGCATATAGAATCACATACATTCTCAACATATCCTCAATCACTTGATTCACCCTCTCTATTTGTCCATTTGATTATGTATGATAAGTTGTACTAAAATTCAAATTTGTTCCAAATCCATTAAATAATCCCTTCCAAAATTTTGAGGTAAATTTTGGATCTCTGTTAGACACAATTGTCTTGGGTGTGCCATGTAATCTAGCAATTTCCCTCATATAAACATAAAAAATGTTCTTGTGAGTGAGATTAACTGGAATAAAATGGGCAGCTTTAGTAATCTTATCCACCACCACCATGATAGAATCATGTTGCTTGTTTGTTCTAGGAAGTTTAGTGATGAAATCCATGGTTACAACTTCCTATTTCCACTCAGGAATGGGTAATGGTTGTAGCAAACCAGCTAGGTGTTTGTGCTCAGCCTTTATTGAAATATTATATAGAATAAAGATTCAAACAAATCCATTGAAGTGAGGAACATGAGGTCCATGTATATTGGCTAGGGTGCATAAAAAACTCCCTAATGTTTTCCTTATTCTATGCACCAATAGACTATTCTAATATAAATTTTGAACCAGTTGAGTGCCTAGTCAACCATTCAATCGATCTCATATTTGACTCCTTATTCAAGTACCCAATAAACCTCCTAGTCCACGCTTGATTGTCGACTAACTATTTCCAAAACATCTAGAGGTGTCATGAACCTACTGAAAATGTTGTTCCAACATACAACACTGTTCTTAGCAAGAAGGAACTATTTTGATTAACAATATTTAATTGGTTCATTGTGAACATTTAATTAACAAAATCAAGTGGTATGAATTTAATGTCAAGAGTTATTATGTTGATTAATTGGGTTGGTTGTCATTTATGTTAACCCTTGAAGAAAGTCTGGTAGCGAATTTCGGTAGAACAAAGGTTTGGGTAATGGAACCAAGTTTGTTTGATGGATAATGGTATGAGTTTTAATATATTTGAAGGTAATAATATTCTATATGGATATTACATGTCATGCCATTTATGGTGGTATGTGGAACGTCACATAACTCCTCACAGTTAGAGAGTTATGGCCATGTGACGTTAGAGAACCCCCATGAGTCATCTAGAAGCCCCAAAAGGTCAAAGTAGTCAAAGTGGTTGCAAAGAAGAAATTGTTTAAATAATAAAGTGAAGTGATGAGTGTACTATAATTCAAATTGGATACAAAAGAAATTATTTAAATAATAAATTTAGTGGAGAAATTACTATGTGGACAAGTGGTTAGAAGTGGGTTAGCCCTAAAATAAGGAAAGTGGTTTAAGAGATTTTATAAGGTAAATAATAAAGTGAAGTGATGAGTGTACTATAAGTAAAATTGGATACAAAAGAAATTATTTAAATAATAAATTTAATGGAGAAATTACTAAGTGGACAAGTGGTTAGAAGTGGGTTAGCCCTCAAATAAGGAAAGTGGCTTAAGATGATTAGAAGGTAACCCCTTGAGAAAGCTACGTAAACGTATAAATAAGATGCAAGGGTATCTTATTTTAATTAAACTTGAGCATATTGAATATATACAAGCAACTTAGGTAACCAAAAGATATCTAATCCGAATTTCAGAGGGAAGGTGAAGTAAAGAAGGCTGAAATTCAAAGGAGGATGAATTATTTTGATGATGCTTTCTAAGGTATGTTATTTACTGGTCATCTCACCATTTTCACAATAACTTTTTTTATAGAATGATTCAGACTGTGAAATATGTAGATCGTTGAGGAAATCTATCCAAGTAGTTGTGATAACAATTTCAGCTTGTGGGTTGTTGTATTTTTAGAGTTACACTCTGTGGAAAATAAGGTTTGTGGCTAGTCCTGAAACTAGTCTAAAATAGGTGTTTCAAGTAAAAATGTCATAAATTCTTCATATGAGATCCAAATTCAGTAAGAAAAAATGTATTGGTTAGAGTACAGGTTGTAGTATGTTGTGTATGATTTTCAGATCTATACAACAAATAGTCTGTGCAAGGAATTCTCTACAAATTTGATCTCTAGAATAAGCCAAAATTCAACAAAGTATGCCATTTTTTCTATAACTTCTTTTCTAAGAGGTTCCAAGTAGTGAAATATGGAGGAATTGCATAAAAGACAATGAATAACATTTTGTACCATTTTCATATCTTTATTCATTACAGGTACATAGTTATGATTATTGCAAGTTAGGGTTGTTGACTAATTGAAATTTAGTCATGTGAGACTAAAGTAAAGTTTGATAAAATGTGAGTCTCTTTTTATTAAAGTTAAGGAAGGTTTGTAGGTATGTGATCATATACACTAGGTCTATTACAGAGTTAAAATCAGATTTGAATGATGAAATTGAAGAGGGACTTTGGTTGAGGTATGTTACAGATAGAGGTTGTATAACAGTGAGGTTGTGGCACATGGTTTGATGTAATGGTTTATGGTATTTGGTTATGGATAGTGTGATGTATTGATAAAGAAATTTTGATGGTTACATTGGTATATTTATTTGGTATATGGTTGAGGTACATGTTGGGTACATGGTTGAGACAAGTAGTTGATGAGTTGGCACACATATGAGGAGTATAGTTGATGATGTTGGTACATCTTGATGAGTCATAGTTTATGTGTGTTTGATGCATGATTGGTACATATTTGGTGCATGGTTGATGCACTCGTTGATGGTATAGGTTGAGCTACGGATTGGTGCATGGTTGATGCACTTGTTTATGGAACAGGATGATTATAGGTTGAGGTACAGGTTGGTACATGGTTGATGCACTTGTTTATGGTATAGGCTGATTACAGGTTGTTTGGTACAAGTTGGTGCATGGTTGATTCAATTGTTTATGGTATAGGTTGATTATAGGTTGATTGGTATAGGTTTACAATAGTATATATCACAATGATGGTGTGACAATGGTTCCATACTTCTACTTTTATATCAATCGGTTGGACGGGGCAAGGACATGTGGTTGTAGCCACCTTCCGATTGTAGTCGGAGAACATAGGGGGTTGTATCCTCCTTCTGGTTGTAGCCAAAGAATTGGGGAGTTGGAGATTCCTTTAGGTTCTAGCCTAAGAAACTAGGGGGTTGGAGCCTCCTTCCAGTTGCAGTTGGAAAACAAAGGAATTTGGTTCTTCCAATGAATGTAATTCTTAAATACATATAAGAAAAAGAATTATGTGGTTTTCTCCCGAATTGGGTTTCCACATAAAAACACTGGTGTACTGTGTATGTGTATGATTGTTCATTTTTTCATTGTTTATTTACTCTGAAACTATGATAATGCTACATTGATATAACACTTTCATTTTGTGGTTAAAAAGAATTAGATTTCTCTATTATTGATTCACCCCCCTCTCAAAAATCCAACAATTGGTATCAGAGAAGGTTCCTTCAAAAATCATTTTAACCACTGAAATGTAGATCATGGAGAGAAACAACATGTATAAAAATGGATTACAATAGCTTGATGGACAAAAGTATGCATTTTGGAGAAAAAGGATGAAAACATATATGCTATTGGAAATATTAATACAGTTGAGAGGGGGGGGTTAATAAGTTGTTACTGTGCTTAAACAATTTTATGCCTATTGAAATATTATTAATGTTCTCCAAGTGATCATCAATATTATGCAAGTCATGAGAAGAAGGAATCATTAACATCAATCACACATATGATATACACAGAGACAAATATTCATGAGGAAACCCATAAAGGGAGAAAACCTCTTCTTCTTGGAATGATAGACAATCTTTTAAGTTTTGTACATCATCAATCTTTGATCACCAACTCAAAATGAGGCTATAACATCTTCTTTAACAAGTTGTAACTTGTTGAGAGAAACAACTCTTTGGTTTCTATAACACCCACTAGAAGGAAGAACCAACTCCCTGAGAGTTCCAACACCAACTGGATGGAAGCACCAACTTCCCGTCACACAAGAACCAACCTGTATAAAAAATAAAAATGGTTCTCCCTTGCACCACCCTACCACCCTGGTTTTTCTGGTTGCAACTAGATGGAAGCTACAACTCCCTGTGTTCAAGCACCCACTTGAAACTCTGAGGAAAATAGTCCTCCCTAGCACCACCCTGAGATATAAATCTTTTCTTGCTAAAATTTATTACAATGATACAGTATTTATCAATGGATTACCAGTCTCATCACTAATCTTCTACACTGGCCTTCTCTTCCTACATCAATGTATTCCTGCTCACATCTTCTTGCGCTTAAGTTCTCGTACGGTCTGATGTTTTCACCATTTCTACTCTGTCCATCTTATGTTCTTCATATCTGTATTTTCTCCCTCAGTTCATGCTGTGATATTCATTGCTTACAGTTCAACTACTTTTTATAGAGAAACAACAACCTGTCTCTGTCATGAAATTTTTCTTTTATTCCTGCTCTCATCATCCATTGCACTCCGCATCTCCAATGCTCAAGTCAAGAATCTAAAAAATGCTCAGGAATCATGATTTCAATGCTCAGGAACAATGATTCAATCAATGTAACTGAATCGTAACTGATCAAGAAATCACAAGATGAAACATCAACCCTTCAATCAGATTCGATTTGATTAGCACCGTTGGATTATATATGCAGATGCTTTTTGACTTTTCAATGTGTAACCTCCGATGTGGAGCCTGTTATACCCGATTCCTAGGGATAACTAGGGGATCATGTCTCAAGGCCCACAAGTCCTAGACATGGAGTACCGAGAGCAGGATTGACCTGAGCATGGCCCTAGAGGGCCCAACCTTCTTGTTCTTCATCAGATTTGTCCTGTCAGCAACACCAACACCCGTCACCATCGGCTTGGACTTGCATCAGAGAAGACTCTTGCTCCATGAGGTAATTGGTCCAGGTATCATGGTATGTGTCATGTTTGATCATTATAACTTTCTTATATATGCATCAGGTTCCTTACATTTATGATAACTGCTTGGATCTTACACTAACCCACTTGACCATTGTTGGGGTTATTAATAGGGTGCTCTAGCAAGCTTGTATCCATGGGTTTTGGTTAGCCACCAAAGGGGATTTGAAGAGCCATCGTCCACTCCCACCATACTATCACTTTACATATTATCTCCCATACATCCATCCCATTCCCTTAGTCCGAGCATTAGGATGACCTACTTGAGGGGTTACATTTCGTCATGTGGGAAGAAGGGGCTAAAGGCCCAAGGGGTAAAAGCAGCTGGTAAAAGATAAAAACCATAGGAAATAAAACCTAGAGATGCTTCACCCAGGGATCCCCGAGAAGGCAATAAAAGGCCTCTCGATAAGAAACAAAAGGGACCCGAAGGAAAATAATAAAACAAGACCCAACCAAGAGGATGGGAGGTCTCATCACGAGCCGGCCCATTATGTTC
>SNQJ01S0078456.1:0-14287 GCA_010110895.2 Picea sitchensis
TATGACTAAAGTGAGGGTGAGTGAAGAGACACCAAATCTCAACCACCCATCTAATCTAATCTCAACCGTTAGATTAGAAAACCCCTCACCTTCCCTCATGAGGTCGATTAGGGTAAGAGGGCGCACCCATTTTTGGGTTGTTCATTCATTTCTTGTTGAGAGAGAAAGAGAGAGTTGGGAGAGGCCGAGCTTGAGAAGAGAGACAACATTTGCTGAAGGAGAGCACGCATCCCAAGGCAAAGAGCAACACATATTTCGAGGCAGCAGGCATCAAGGAAGAACAGGCCATACTGTATGGATTTCTGAAGACCGTACAACAATAAATGTGCACAGAAATCAAGGTGGACAGTAGTTGTGTTTTTTGAGAGTATTGGCATGCTTTTCAAGGCTATCGTACAACATTTAATTGGCACAAAAACCGAGGAAGGAGATGGGCACACTTTTCTGGGTGAGAAAAGTCCGTACAATCCGTATGGACCTGCACAAAAATCGAGGGCCATACCACAGAAAATTTTTGGGCACGTTTTTCAAGGAATTTTTCCTGTTGGGTTTTCCGTACAGTCTTGGCAGAATTTTGGGCACAAATTTCGAGACAATCCATACAACATTAATTGCTGGGACAACTGTACAGTTGTACATATTTTTGGTTCAGAAATCGAGGAGCAAAGCTACAAGAATGTCCAGATAAGTTTGTGTAAATTTCTGAAGATGAATATGCTGTAAAAGAATTTCTCAGAAGCCCGTAAATAATAAAAAGCCCTCTCTCACTGGTTTTCCCCTTGTGGGTTTTTCCAGGGTCAAAGTTAGACCAAAAATCTCTGTCTATAAATTTTCTGAGTTTTGCATACTGCTGATATTTTATTTCTGCACTTAAAACGATGTTCATAATCCTCATGTTTCAGTTATGAAGTTTAATTTCTGCTAAGTATTTCTATGCTGTTATAAAATTGGGTTTGGGCATTTAACATTGGCTGAAAAATCAGCGAGACTGAAACTGGGTTGGGGTCTGAAATTTTAACAGGTTTTAGTCGAGGACCAAAACAATTTCAGCCTAGATAGTATTTGCAAGAAAGCTAGTAACCTTTGTAGTCATCGTTGAAGCTACCTCTATGAGTTATGTACTTTCTAATAGCATCTAGCGTTGGTCCCATATCTGAGACCAGATACTACCCCAGTTGTAGTTTAACCTTTTACCCGATGAAAAAGGAGTCATGTTTAATACCTCACAAGGTTTGACAAATTGTGTATCTTTGCAATAATTTATTCCATCCATTTCAATTCCATGCTTTTGTCCCTGCATATGGCACTATGCATAATCTGGATACGTTCATTTCGATGATTGAAAAATGTAAGTTCAAAATTGGAAGAAGCAATAGTGAATTAATTCTTCGTAACTACAATATGGGATTATTGTAGATGAAAGCAAATTAGAAGAATTCTTTATCGAAGATGTGTGAAATCAACATTTGGTGATCACTATTTCCGTTTTAGGAGCTTTATATCATCCTAATCCTCATTTTTCAAGTTTGTAGGCCCAACAGAAACATAAGCGCTTGCTGCCTAGGAGATATGAGAAACAGAGCTCTCGAAGGAGAACACTCCTTCCATTTGCAATATAAGAGTGTTCACACTCCTATTATCTTCTAAGGTTATTAGCCTCTCCAGGTCTTCTCATGTCCACTGTAAAGCATGAAATTTGTAGTGCTCTGTTTAAGATTGAGTAAAAAACGCACAGATCTCACATGATTCAATCACGGTTTCCTTTCCATCTCTATATAAAGTCATTTTCAGAATATACCATGTAAAGAAATAATATGAAACTTTTTTCTTTCACCATAACAACCTTTATTGATATGTTGTTAGTTAAGAAATAATATGAAAAATTTTGAGCATTTTATTTTAAATTGTAGTGGAGTAAATATTTACTTCATTATTTCTTAAATCTACAAGTACATTACTATATCTTTTTCATTTTGTCTTACCTATGTAATCATTGAAGTATTTGTGAGATAATGGCCCTTTTGGTCCTCACG
Source organism: Picea sitchensis (assembly GCA_010110895.2). Taxonomy (NCBI): domain Eukaryota; kingdom Viridiplantae; phylum Streptophyta; class Pinopsida; order Pinales; family Pinaceae; genus Picea; species Picea sitchensis. The sequence continues at coordinate 2,034 of SNQJ01S0078456.1, forward strand.
TTCAAGCCTAGGCTTTGATACCTTATGTAACACTTTACTTCATACTAACTATAATAACAATTTTCTTCGTTTGAGTTGCTATTTGCTTTGATATTTATATGTAACATCCTACTTCACACTAAATACAATAACAATGTTCTTGATTTGAGTTGCTATTTACAATAAGTAAATTACAATTGTCTTTGAATTACAACAAGTGAATTTAGAGCATAAAACTAACTTTGTTTCATGGCTGCCCAAATATTGAATTTACAACGTTTAAACTAACATTTGATCAAAGATTTAACTAAGGGAAAGCAACAACTTCCAATTTTAAATTAAAAAAATCATTTAACTTTATCAAAAACAATATTTTTGTTTGAATTTGATTTGTAGAATAGTTCAAATAGCAGAAATGCCTTCGAATATCCCTTGCCACTTGTCTAGAGTGGAAGAAAATTATTCTCCTAGTCAACTAGGAGCTTAGTTGACTTTTTAGCTCGAGGAAACTCATTGGTTTTTTAGCCCTCTGTGCTCGAAGCTCCAAGAATAACAAAACACTAGGTCTCTCGAGAAGATTGTCACAAAAATAACTATTTCTTCAAAAAATTTCCAAACTTGAAAGCTTTCCCCAATTTGTGAAGGACAATTCAACCAATTTCAAAAGGAAGCAACCCGATTTTGACAACGCCATTACCACTTTTCATAGTTTTAACGAAGAAGGCTAACGGTCACGATGAATTTTTAACCATATTTAACGGGCAAATTACCTCTCGATGTCAAATTCCATCATTGCTTCCACCCCTCCTCATTATTTTCTCCTTTTTATGTATCATATTCTCATACATATCCCTCGAAGTCTCCTCGACAACCTTGATTAATAGGCCATCAACCACCCTTTCATGTGTTTGGGAATATATGAATTAAAATCGATAATAAAATAATTGGAATAAAATAAAATAAAAATTGTATCCAAAGTATTCATTCTCAAGGGACTTTTTAATGCAAGTTGACATTTTCTTCCAAAATTTTGTGTTTTTATAATTATTAAATTATGAATTAAGTAATTAATAACCTAATTTATTAATTTATAAATTAAGTAATTGTATAAGTGTAAGGGTATGAGTATGTATACTAATAATAAACAATCACTATCTCTAAGGAATAGAACTTATTAATGCAAGTTGGCATTTTCTTCCAAAATTTTATGTGCATTGTTTCACCATGCACAAGCCTTGGATCATGGTAGAATTATGCTCATCCCTGTAATTTCTATCGGATTATTATTGGATTTATGGCTGAAAAGAGGGTATGTTAGTTACAAGATTAACTTTGCCTCAAATACTTATTGTTATTTCATGTCACAATTTGTATTAATGCTTAACAATTCAACTCAATGACACATGTTGATGGTGTTGTTTATAGTCCCTATAACCAAAAAGGTCCATCAGACAAATAAAAGGAATTAGACTAAATATTTTGCAAAATGTTATTTCTATATTTGAACATGGTGAGATACAAGCGACAAGAGCATTATGGTTTCACAAGTGAGGAGGTTTTGAAGAGTGATTAAATTATGAAATTGGGTAAAATTATGTCTTCTATTATTAAGGGTGGTGCAAGTTAAAAGAACATGGTGTTCACCATCAAGCTCCTTTGTATCACAAATTTAACAAGTTGGCTCATGTTAGTGTGTTTTTGGGGTAGTTCAACAACCAATTCCGCTATGGAGATCATGTGCATTGATCTTGATTTTGACAATATTTGTTTTGTTTTTTAATTTATTTTCCAAGGAAAAAATCCATAATTTTATTTATATAAAACATAATTACATTGTCATATGCTTCCAGAGATTCAAAACTAATGGCTTTGTAATAAGATGGAGCAACCATTTTGTATACGTGCATTATATATCAATGAGCTATATTGAAAAAGATACTTGTGTTTTGACTTAAAAGTACATAAGTTACAACTTTCAACATCAAAATTTGAAAATTGTAAAGTGTCCACTATCACAAATCTTTGAATTGTATCTTCATAGATGTATGATTGTTCCATGACTTAAAAAGGAGAAAAACTACAAAAATAAATATTTCAAAAGACAAATTTGCAATCTGTCCATTGTTAGAAAAAAGTAAATTATATCCATGGTGCATGAGGGAGATCAATTGTTTGTCCATCTTGAAATATGGAAATGGTCCACTTAATGTGCTCTAGCTCCAATGCCTCATTTGAAAATCCCTCTCCTACCTTGTTCATGTCCTTGTATATAAGAGACAAAGAAATGTGTGAGAAGGTCGTCATTTGTTGTTGTATATCATCAAAAAGTGACTATAATGTAAATTTTTTAAGAGATGCTTTCTTTTGAATCCTTTGGATAACCAATCAAGAATCCCCCAAAATTTGTAGTTGTATAACACCATATTTTTGATCCAATTGGAGGGTTAGTTTGAGAGCCATCAGTTCACAATAGTTATTAGTTTCTTGCCCAATTTCAACTTTGAAAGCTATGCTGTGATTTGAGAGGCACCATCAAACTATGCCCGAGGAATGTTCGTATTGATAACTTCTTCTTTTCAGCTTGGTCTTTTTTGTTTTTCCTCGACCCATGGATAAACATTTAGTATATTAAGAGATTGAATTGCACATTTAAGGGGAAGGGTTTCTTGTCCTTCGAAAATTTTCAAGTTCCTAGTGAGCCATATTCCCCATGCTATATTGAGTGGCAACACTCTCATCTTCTTTTTGTCTTTGTTTGTATACCAAGACCCGGAGGCTTCTTTAGTGCATCCTCCTTCTCATGCATTCCTTATCTATGTCATGCTTCCAACTTCTTTCCAGAATTCTTTGGAAAAGGAACAGTTCAAAAGTAAGTGATCTATAGTTTCCTTTGTTGGTTGGCATAAATTACATCATCATGGGCCCATAAAGTTTTTTTGTTTTTTATTATTTTAATTTGTAAAACCTCCAAGGTTGGAGCCAAACCTTGTTGTTTAATTCCATCCACATCAAGATTTTATTCTTGGAGGGATACCTTAACTTCCATATGATTCTCCACCATCAAGATGGTTGACCCACCAAGCCTTCCTCAACAAGGGCTCTATATCCCACTTTGGGAGCATATACCTCGGAAAGGTTAAGAGACCATAACAATTGGTCTTCATCTTCCCCTATTTTGACATTTTTATCTTTTAATTCATCTGTATATAACTTCCATACTTTTGCAAGATCCTCTCTCATTCCTATTTCCTCCTAGGTGAGCCATTTTTGTTGCCAATTTATACACCACTTCCAGTTCACAATCTGTCTTAGTGAAAGAAAAACCTTTTATTCAAAGTTCTTGTGTCACGCAAGGAGGTAGTCTATGCTGAACTTTACTACCTATCCAAGGATTACGACTTATCTAGAATTTATCCTTTTTTCCCACCTTCCATATCAACCAATTATCAATTAGTTGGAAAGCTGAGTTCATAGCTTTCCATATTATTGAGGCATTATGCACCTTTTTCATAGGGTTATTAATCCAATCCTCTATTATAGTTGGGTACAATTACTTAGCTTTGATTACTTGGACCCACAATGTTTTCCCTCAGACCATCCTCCATACATTTTTTGTTGTTAGGGCCTTTGAGAAGATGAAGAGGTTTTCTAGGCCCCATCTTCCATTTGCTATTGGGACTGCTAGTTTTTTCCAAGATGTCATCACAAGTCCTTTTTTTTTATTTATCCTTTTCTCTTGACCAAATAAATTTATAGAACAATTTCTTAATTGCTTCCAGCAAACCTTTCAGGACCCAAGCTAAAGAGATCCAGTATACTAGTAAGGTTTCCAGAAGAAATTTGACAAGTACTAATCTTCCCCCTCTTGAGAGCCATCGATTACACCAATGGTTACTCTTTTTTTCTACTTTGGAAATCAACCATTGCTAGTCACCATTTTTGTATAGATTTGGTTTTAGGTGAAATCCAAAGTACTTTAATCCTTGATCCAAATCTATCATCTGGTACATAAACAATTGGGAGAAATATATTTGTTCATGCTTAGGTATGTCCCACATGGACATAGTGGATTTATTAGGATTTATTTGCATACCTATAGCTTTATAAAATAAGTCCAAAATGTTTTTAAAGTTTTCAACTATCCTTCTAGTGCCTTCACAGAAAATTAGTACATTATCCACAAACAAAAAATGTGTGATATTGCATGCATGGCCAATGCAAATACCTTTAAAGCTGCCATTTTCTGATGCCTCTTTTAGTAATTTGCTCAACCCTTCAACTGTTAGAAGAAATAGGAGAGGGGAAGGGGAGCATCCCTGTTTAGGACATCAAAGAATATAAAGGTAATGTCGTGCATCACCCATACTACAAAATTACGACAAAACCTAAGTGAATTAGGATCAACCTTAGGTAAAGCCAACTTACCTTTGTCAATGTTTCATGGAAACCTTCATAGGAGACCTAGCTAAAGCATACATAAACAAAGCTTATCAAGAAAAGGAAGAGAGATACCATATGAAGAATGAGAATCAATGTATTTTATGATCTAATCAATGAGTGAGTGAATTTCACTCATATAGGCAATGACATCCTATAATTAAGAAAAGCGAAGAAGCAATGAGCTACAATAAAATTTTCTTAGGAATGCATGCATAATAGTGATGGTCTAAAATTAGAAAGTCTAAAATAGAACTAGTCAGTTAACTCCCACTGAACTAGTGTGCCGAAAATAAAAATTTCTCCAACACCACCCTTGAACATCACTATGGAGTAAAAAATGAGTTTCGACTATTAGGCCATATTAGGTACTCATGTAAAATGCAACTAATGAACACTGAATAAAAATGAGGAAATAAAGAAAACCACGTGGGAACAACCCCCCCCCTCAAAAGACAATGCATCAAAAGAAGAAAATGACAGATGTTCCTAGGCACTGTGTTCTTCACTTTAAGACGATCCCACAAAGTTTGAAACTTTAGCCCAGTGAAGGTCTTGGTGAAWATGTCGACAGTCTGTTCAGAGTAAGGACATAATTGCAAATCAATGATCCTGTCATGTACTAAATCTCTGATGAAATGCATGTGGACCTCAATRTGTTTGGTTCATTGTCGTTGTATTGGATCTCTGTAAAATTTCAGTGTACTCTGATTGTCACACCATATGATAGTCGAACAATGAAACTGGATACCAAGATCGGTAAGGAAGTGTTGAAGCCAAAGTGTCTGAATGACACAATTAACTACTCCTTTGTACACAATTAACTACTCCTTTGTACTCTACCTCTGTGTAAGATAAATCAATGGTTGATTGCTTCTTACTTGACCAAAAAATTGTGCGTGTCCCCAAACTGAGAGTGTACCCGGACGTGGACTTGGGATCTATGCTATCACCAACCCAATTTGAATTTGTGAAGCCTATGAGATTTAATGCACAATTGGCTGCATAGTGAATCCCATAACTCATGGTGCCCTGAACATATCTGAGGATGCGCTTGGAAGCCTTCCAATGCAGATCATGGGGTTCCTGCATGTATCTGGAAACTTCTCCTACCACATATGATATATCTGAACGGGTGTGGGTGAGATACAAAAGACTCCCTACCAACTGTCAATACAAAGTGTTGTCTACTAATGGTGTATCCTTGCCATCCTCAAGTCTGATCCCAGATAAGAAGGGTGTAGGTGCAGACTTACAGTCTTTCATGTGGAATCTATCCAGAAGATCTTTGACATAGTTAGCATGAGAAAGTTTGATGCCAGAAGCATCCTGACTAATCTCAAGACCAAGAAAGAAGTGTAGTGGACCCATGTACCTCATAGAGAACCTGTCATGCAAAATATCTTTGACCAAAGCAATGGCTGAAGCAGAGCTACCAGTGATCAAAAGATAATCAACATAGAGTACTAAAATCATCATAGAGTTAGGAGTCCTCAACATGTAAATATTGGAATCAGATTTACATCTAACAAAATCATGTGAAATTAAGTAAGAATCCATCTTTCCATACCATGCTCTAGGTTCCTGCTTGAGGCCATAGAGAGACTTCTTTGGTCTTCATACTAAAGATGATTTTTGAATGAACCCCTGCGACTACTCCATGTAGATCTCCTATGAAAGGTCACCAACCCAATATGAATTTGTGAATCCTATGAGATCTAATGCACAACCATCTGCATAGTGAATCCCATAACTCATGGTGCCCTGAACATATCTCAGGATGCGCTTGGAAGCCTTCCAATGCAGAGCATGGGGTTCCCGCATGTATCTGGAAACTACTCCTACCACATATGAGATATCTGAATGAGTGTTGGTGAGATACAAAAGACTCCCCACCAACTGTCAATACAAAGTGTTGTCCACTAATGGTGTATCCCTGCCATCCTCAAGTCTGATCCGAGATAAGAAGGGTGTAGGTGCAAAATTACAATCTGTCATGTGGAATCTATCCAAAAGATCCCTGGCATAGTTATCCTGAGAAATTTTGATGCCAGATGCATCCTGACTAATATCAAGACCAAGAAATAAGTGTAGTGGACCCATGTCCCTCATAGAGAACCTGTCATGCAAAATATCTTTTACTAAAGCAATGGCTGAAGCAGAGCTACCAGTGATCAAAAGATCATCAACATAGAGTACTAAAATCATCACAGAGTTAATAGTCTTTAGCAGCTAAACATTGGAATCAGATTTACATCTAACAAAATCATGTGAAATTAAGTAAGAATCCATCTTTTCATACCATGCTCTAGGTTCCTGCTTGAGGCCATAGAGAGACTTCTTCGGTCTGCATACTAAAGATGAGTTTTGAATGAACCCCTGCTACTGCTCCATGTAGATCATCGATGAAAGGTCACCATGAAGAAAAACATTCTTCACATCCATCTGGTGAACTTTCCATCCTTTGGCTGCTGCAATGGCTAGAGACAAGCGAATGGAGTCCATATTTTCTATAGGAGAAAAGGTCTCATCATAATCTATCCCATGAATCTGCTGAAATCATTTTGCAACTAATCTGACCTTGTACCTGCTCACCTAACCATTTTCTTATCTCTTGGTCCTATAGACCCATTTGTATATGATAAGTTTCCTCCCTGGTGGAAGTGGAACTAGATCCCAAGTTTGATTCTCTAGGAGAGAGTCATGCTCCTCCTACATGGCTGCTTCCCATAGTGGATTTCCAACAGCTTCAATGTAGGTATGTGGATCAGAAGATTGAACCATATAGAAATGCATGGACATCGCTGGTTTAGAAGCTGAAAGTACATGAGAAGGATCCACATGATAAGATCGAGTCCTCCTCGAATCCAATGGATCCCCTGCAAGGTTTCTTTCTTTCTGAAGTGTGGACTATGCCCACTTGGGCATTTGCTGAAGCTCCGACGCTGGCTCCTCATTTGGTTGTACTACCTGCTCATCTGCATGTACATAATCCTCTGAATCTGTGTTTGAATATGTAGCATCTAAGTTTGTGGAATCATCATCTCTGATGTTTGGAACTATTGGAAGCACAAGAGTCTCTGCATGTTTCACTAGAGGTGCAAGCAAAGGACTCTCCTCAAATTGAACACTAGGCTCAATGATGAGCTGGTTTGTAGAGGGATGAATTAATTTGTACCCCTTCACATCATCTGGATATCCCACAAAGATGCAAGGTGTGCTTTGTGGATCTAAGTCTTTCCTCTTTTTCAAAAGGAATATGGGCCCATGCTCTAGATCCAAAGATGCATAAGTGTGTGACATCTGGTTTGTCACCTGTCCAAGCCTCAAAAGGTGTCCTATCCTCAATAGATCTGTGAGGTGATCTGTTCTGTATGTAAGAAACACAGTTAAGTGCCTCAGCCTAAAGCTTGGAAGGAAGTGATCTTGCATGCAACATGCAACTGGTCATCTCCTTGAGAGACCTGTTATTCCTTTCAACAACTCCATTCTTTTGTGGAGTGTATGGAACTGTGTGCTGCAACTGGATACTAGCTTCACGACAAATATTCTGAACATATTTGTTGATATACTCCCCCCCATTATCTGTATGAAGGATCTTGATTTTCTTCCTAGTTCATGTCTCTACTAGAACTTTGAAGTCTTTGAGATGCTCAAAAACTTCAGACTTTTGCCTGAGAAAATAAACCCAAGTATAACGTGAGTAATCATCAATAAATGTAAGAACATACCTTGCTTTGTTGATGGATGGATGTGGAAATGGACCCATAAAATCACTATGAACAAGCTCCAAGGAAGAGGAGGCTCTCCTTGCCTTCCCCTTTTCAAACTTCTCTTCAGGATGTTTGCCAAGAATGCATCCTTTGCAAACCCCTTCAAAAAAGTGAATGTTTTGCAAGCCTTTAACCATTCCTTGCTTGGAAATTCGCTGCATGTACCTACAGTTTAAATGACCAAATCTCTCATGCCATAATCTACTACTATCATTATCATGTGTAAGTAGCAAAGATGAGTCATAGTAAGTAAACTTAGTGATCTTATACAACCGTGATTTGTGATCTACCTCACCAACTGCAATAATGAAACTGTCATGCATGTTAAGTACAATAACTGAATATGATGTAAATTCAACCCTTTTACATGTTTGAGTGATTTGATAAACTGGGAGTAGATTTATAGAAAGCTTCAGAACATGTAAAACATTCTCAAAACTTCCATTAGGGTGTTCCACTCTTCCCTCTCCTGCAACTTCTATTGGAGTATCATCCCCCATGAGAATAGGAGGTCCAAAGCATGAAATCAAAGAAGTAAACAATTCCTCTTTAGCTGCCATATGATGTGATGTGACATAATCTATAATCCATGAATCATATAATGAATTAATTGCAACCAGAGCATGATAATTACTTTTCTTAGGCACAGAGTCTTCTTCCTTCTTCTTCTTGGCTCCTTCAGGAATGAAGTCTCCAAGGTTATTCTTCTGAAGTACCTGTGTCATAAGATTGATCTGCCTCTTCATGCATGTGGATTCTTCATGATTCGATTTATGAAATATGTGCACTTCTTTCCCTTCTTTTTCTTCCCTTTGGAATTTTAGGAATCTCTGGAACCTGAAGAATCCTTGAAGGGTTTGGAATATCCCTTCTTCTTTGACTCTCGATGTAATAGCTCCTTTCATTTCTGCTTCGATTTTTGATTGGATGACCCTTTTCCATCATGCATGGTGAGTGCATGTTCTTTGGAATATTTCATGAGGCCCATCTGTATGAGTTTTGTCTTCTCTTGTGTGAGAGACTCAATGAATTGAGACATCATAGGCATTTTTCAATTTACTCCCAAAAGACACCTGCCAGAATGGAAATTGGAGACATATACAATGTGTTTTGGTCCTAGCTTGGACAAGATTGTTAGAATAAGTTGTTTCTCTTGTGTGGACTTGTCAATACCACTTTCACCCAAGCTCAATATCAAAGATTTAAATTTAGTAAAGAAATATTGTATATTATCAAAACTTTTAGGGTCTAAGGTATTCAACTCTACCTCAAGCATATGACCTTGCATCTCATCCTACTTTCCAAAGAGTCCTTCCAAGGTAGTCCAGATTGTTAATATTATGGTAGCTGCGGGAGGTATTTACCTCCACATGTGAACCTGATGAGAATAGAAGACTCCGGAAAGCAAGATAAAGCCTAATGAGTTGGCTAATAACCCTAGAAGTTTTGTCGGCTCAAGAAGATAATTTATATTAGGTTATTAGCCTCCAAGAGAAGAAGTCGGTCAGAAATAATAATAATATACTGAACAGACATGTACCCAGAAGGAGAAGTCAACCCCAACAAATCTGGTAGAACCACTATAAATACAGGGCACCAGTTCTCATTTGACACATCTCAGAATTGCAGAGCAACAACTAGTGTGCACTGCAGTTCCCAGTTTGGTGCACACATGTGGAGGAGAGATGCAGGTGTAGTTGCTGCAAAAACCAGTTTCCAGTATTGGCTTGGACTATCTCTTGGCTAGGGTTTGGACTATCTGATCAGCGATTGTTGGTGCTCTATCCTTGGAGGAAGATGTGCTACACCTTATTTGGCTATCTAGCCTAGGGTTTTCTTCTAGAGTAATTCTCAGTCAAGGTTAAGGTGCTCGAAGGGTGGCTTCGGCCTATGGTTGGGTGGCAAGGGCATTGTCAATGGTAAAATGAGCACACTATATTCTATATTCTAACAGGTTATGGGCCCACACCTCCTTCATTTAGTCTAAACACTGGAAGGAAACATAGCCGCTAGGAATCTATTGAGCTCACTGGGGAACTGTCGCTAGGGTTACTAGTAGAAGCAGCTTCCAAGACACTGTCGCTAGGGTTACTAGCAGGAGCAATTGTAGAAACCCTAATCCTCTTGTTGATGCACCTTAAGCGAATGAATTGACCTAATCTTCGGATAGATGAGTGCGCTCTAGCCTAGCGCATCTCCTGACACTCTCAGTAAGCCAAGACGTGAAGTTTGAATTTCTGGTCAAATCTAGGGTTTGACCAAGTCGAGCAAGCCATGCCTAACTCTATGAAGTATGAGAACAATTTAGATGGAGCCTCTAACTTTAGAGTGTGTAAGACAAGGATTGACCTCATCCTTGCCAAGAATAAAGTGTTGGATATCGTGAAAGGAAAGATCATGAAGCCAGAGTTTGAAGAAGGAAAAGAGAAGGAACTGCATAACATTGCAGCTATGGAGAAGTTCAAAGATGTTGAAATCAATTCCATGAGTATCATAGTGGATTCTATAAAATACCACTTGATACCCTACATCTCCCATCTTTACTCATCGAAGAAGATGTACGATGCCCTAACAAATCTCTTCTCAGTTAGAAACATTGGACAAGTTATGAGTCTGAAGAATGAGCTCCGTGACATGAAGATGAATGATGATGACAGTATAACATCATACTTTGTAAGGATCTCCGAGTTAAGAGATCAACTACAAGCTATTGAAGAGATCACTTCAAAGAAGGAATTGGTGAACATAGTACTCAATGGTCTTCCCAAGACGTGGGATGCATTTGCTGCAAGCATGAACACAAGGAAGGAGTATCTAACATTTGAAGAACTTTGGACTTGCTGTGCTCAAGAAGAATCAAGGATCAATGCAAAAGAGAAACCCCAAAGGAAGTACGATGATCAAGCCTTCATAACAAGATTCAAGAACTTCAGGAACAATTTGGCTCAAGGAGGAAGCCAAATCAAGAGAAAGACATTTCAGAAGTACAATGCAGAGGAAAGAGAAATGTATATTGGTTCTCGAATATGACATTCACAACATGAAGTCATGGAAGACCTTTATAGGGGTTCAATACATGATATTAAGGAGGGTAGCATGATTGTAGTCTTAGCGACTGAAGATACACATGGTTATCCATTATGGATTGCAAAGGTTATAAAGATTGACAAAGAAAATGAAGATGTTATAGCAATTGAATTGCATTGGTATGCAACAGGTACACACCCATTCAATAGTGTGTACAAGCCATAGATGGTGGTTGAGAAACATGTCAGTAGAAAGAGAAAAACAAAGGGTCAAAATAAAACTCATTGTCGCACTGACCTCTTAAAGTTAGAGGATGTAGACATACTCGTTTATGGCTTCAATTTGACAAAGAGAGCAACTCTTTGCTCCTGGATAATAGAGATTATTAAGACATTTCTACCACAAGCAATAATTGAGAGATGGGAGTCTATTGAACCTAGTCATAGATCTAAAAGGATTTTGACATCTAAAATGTTGGGAATGCATTTAGACTCATATGGTGCATTCATCGACAAAAGATAAGAGTATGGATCATCTACATCTTCATTCAATCATTCACCTGAAGAGAATGTAGACTTTGATGGTAATTCAAAATCTATGAGTCAATATGAATAAGTGTATGAAATATTTTATGTATTTTTGAACCATACAATGTTTGTATGGTAGCTAGAAATGAGCATTTAACTTACATATGATCTTACATGAAATTATGAATCATTTATATGTTTTTATTATGGAGAATATAATAAAATTTCTTATCTCATATGTTTTGAATATGGAAAATGTAACAATACTTTTAAGAAATAATGTATGTTTCATTCAATGTAATTTGTATTTACTTTTTTAATTAAAAGAAAAAAAAGCAAACGGATTTCGGTTATGGTGAACACGTGACTCTGCAACTAGGGTTCCTATGAGGGTTTCACATTAATGCGAGAAAATTAATATCCCAATATCCCTTCCTCTGAGTTTTAGGGCATCAAATCATGGCAACAGACTGACACAATCCATGGAGGCACTTGATGGGGGGGGGGGTGG
>SNQJ01S0078456.1:14337-36313 GCA_010110895.2 Picea sitchensis
ACGAAGGATGGGGAGGTTTGACCCGACCGCATTTTGAGTTATCTACTCATATTAAAGCCTCAACCTCTTTTGATGTCTCTAACAAAGGAAAAATATGGATATTGACCCTGATTCCTCTCATCTGAAAGTGTCTCGGATGTGGGTACTAGGGAAATGCCTTCCGCAGGCACCAAAATCTATTTGTTACATAGTCAGCACCATCAGGGTCAGAGAGAACATGAAATATATGAGGGATCATGCTCTGATCGAATACTTCCTCGGTCTATGGCCACTGGAGAAAGATATGATGAAATGGATCCACCATTGTTGGAAACCAAAAGGTCACTAGGAGCTCCAACTAAGATCAAAGGGATTCTTCACAATAATCCTTTTCAATCTTGAAGATACAAAGAGATTTTTTGATGGAGGGCCATATTTATTCAAATCAGTAAGCTTATTCCCAAGGTATTGGATAGAGTACTTCAACCCTGAAAAAGGAGGATTCCCCCCATGCATCAGTTTGTATCCGTTTATACTCGCTCCCTCAAGAATTATCGCTGGATGAAATCCCAAAAGGAACGAAAACACCCTCGAAATATAGGTCAAAACCTCAGAGGCCACTAAGAAATGTAGGTACATGTCTTATGCAATAATCTTTGTCTATATCAACATATCCAAACCTTTACCTGACTCAATATATCTGGAATAACAATATGAATAATGGAGCCATACAATTGATTATGAACATATCCCATTCAGATGTCGCAAATTCCATGAGCATGGACACCTGTTTAGGGAATGTCCTCTTAACAATCCATCCAAGTAAGATACATGAGCCAGGGAGAAGATAAAATATGGATTTGAGCCAACACTAATAAGACGTAGGCAAGGCACATATAAATAGGTGCCAAATCAAGCCAAAACCCCAAGCACCAACAATTCCTTTGAACTTATCAATCAACTACCGAAATATTTTCAGGGAGCCCAAGGTTCACAAGTAAATCATGTGACAAAGGACACAACAAGCCCTCCAGAAGGACTAGTACTAGAGAAAATCAAATCTACCGTAGAAATCTCTCATGGGTTAGGTGATCAACCAAAATAAGAGGGAGGAGATATGGAAATAGAGTTGGATGAGAGGGAACTAGCAGGGGTAGATCTGGTTAACATGGAAAAATCATATCAAAGGAAGGAACTATACACCATACTCTCAGACTAACTTCGAAAGGTACATAAGGTATACTTGCACTCCACAGCAGGAGAAACATCTAGGGCCTGCAAAGGCCTTGGAGTCCAGTGAGATCCCCTCAAGGAGGTAGGAAATGAGGTCGCAATTCTATTCAAAAAATCATCAAAGAGATAGGAAATTTCATGGTTAACTATGGTTAGATCCAACTAATATATGATATTTTCCCGCCCCTCCCCACACCTTCTTCCCCACACCTTCTTCCTCATGAATATCATCTCCTGGAATATAAGAGGTCTAAATGGGAGAATCAAGCAAAGGCTTCTTCGATCCTGTATAATAGAAGAAAATATGGATATACTACTCCTGCAGGAAACAAAATGTTCAGGCCTAGAGATGGATCGAATAATAACACAATGATGGAAACAAGCCAACACCATGCACACAGATTCGGGAGGGATAGCTGGTGGACTATCCATTCAGTAGAGTCCATCTATAGTAATCCAAAAAGGATTCCTTACCACCAGATGGACAATCTCAACAGATTACAGAGAAATAGGGTCAGAGAAAGACGTGATCATCACAAATGTTTATGCCCCCCCAATCCATTAAGATAAGTTGAGCTTCTTACAAATCCTGAAAGGATTAATAAACATTGCCAAAGTACACCAATGGGTTCTTGGAGGGGACTTCAACATGATCGTCTCACTTGAAGAGAAAAGAGGGGGCATTCACCGACTCGAATGTGTCTCCGATGAATTCAAAGAGACCATTGAGGAAATGGGTATGATAGACATAGAAAATAGCAATAGGGACTACACATGGATGAACATAAGGTCAAGTTCTCAACACAGCCTATGGACCGGATTGTTTCTTAGTCTCAGAGACACTGATGATGGACAAACTATCTATGGGAGCTAGTTTCCTGGCCCTCCCTGGCTCAGATCACTGGCCTATCCAGATTTCTATGGACATCGCAAGATCACCCACGAAAAATACTTTCCATTTTGAAAATTTCTGGCTCAATCACCCCGACTTTCAAGAGCATCACCATCAATGGTGGGAGGAGACAACCATTTCACATGGTTCATTAATATATCGCTTTCAACAAAAGTTGAAATTTTTTAATATGCACCTGAAAATTTGGAACAAGACCACCTTTGGAAACATATTCCATGCCCAACGAGTTATGCAATAGAAAATGAAGAGCATTCAAGAAGAAATCATCCATCAAGGGTTCACAGAGAAACTACAGGAAGAGGAAGCATGAATTAAACAACAGTTGGAAGACCAAAAGTCCCAAGAGGAAATACTTTGGCGTAAAAAATCTAGGATACAGTGGTTGAAAGAAGGGGAAAAAAACATGAAATTCTTCCATAGAGAAATGGTCTAGCACATGCATATCAACAAAATATTGAAGATGGAAGACGCGGAAGGTCGACCCTTAACTACAGACGAGGACATAGGATAGGAAATTATCATATATTATCAGGAACTCTTCACAAAACCTCAACCTGATAGGTCTGAAGAAATTCAGAAAATCACCAGACATATTCCTACCCTCATCACCTCAGAAGAGAATGTGGCTCTCTTGATACCTTTATTAATTAAGGAAGGGGACCAAGCAATGAAAGACACGTCGACTGGAAAATCCCCAGGACCGAACGACTTCACCATGGATTTCTTCCACTAATGTTGGCCTATGGTCATGGAGGTATGGAGAATCATTGAAGACTCAAGACAATCTGGGAAAGTCATGTCGGCCCTCAATGCAACCTTCCTCACTCTTATTCCCAAGGAGGAGTCAACAACCCATCCCAAGTCGTTCAAGCCTATTGTGCTCTACAATGTTATCTACAAGATTATTACAAAGGTAATCACCCTTAGATTCAAACCAATCCTCCCTTACATTATTTCTTAGGAGAAATCAAGGTATGTTGAGGGACGCCAGATTATGGACAACATCTTTTTGGTTCACAAAGTGGTGCACTTTGTGAAAACAACAAATACCCCTAGGATGCTAATTAAACTAGACCTGTCAAAATTCTTTGACACTCTAAGCTAGAAGTACATGTGCTCTCTCCTCACTGCTTTCAATTTCAATTCAACTTGGGTAAGATGGATCTTAAATCTAACCTCGTCTGCTTTCTTTTCAATTTTGATCAATGGGGCACCCTCTAGGCCTTTATTTCCTTCATGAGACTTCTTTCAAGGTGATCCTCCCTCTCCTTTCCTCTTCATCATTATGGCAGAGGAGATGAGTTATTATATCAAGGATATAGTGGAGGAAGGCTCCCTTTAGCAGACCCACCTTTGTTCTCAACATCATCAAAATAATACAGTGTAAATTCCCTTGGAAATGCACACAGACAAGTCACAAGTGGGTCATAGTCAATTGGAAAGAAATTTTCAAACCAAAACTTGTAGGGAAATTGGGCCTAAGGGACCCCCAAACCCTCAACCAGGTTTTGGGAGAAAAAATATGGTGGAGGTGGATCAAGAACCCCACAAAAATTTGGGCAAGACTTTGGAACCACAAGTATGTCAGCATAGTGTGAGAGGACTAGTTGATTAGATGGAATGAAAATTGCATTGGCTCCCTCATCTAGAAAACAACAGATCACAACATATCCCTAATCCATGACCATGATTTCTGGGAAATAGGCAATGAAAATACAACCCTTTTCTAGATAGATTCTTGGTAGCAGTTTCCACCTCTTAATCAACATCAGTGGTATGAAAATATCCACCCCCATACCACAAGGGAGAAACTACAGGTAGTGATCGGATTTTGGAATTTGGAAGGAAAATAGGACACCTGGCGATAATGGAAAACTACAACAACAGACCTAGGATAGCCAAATCAACATATCTTGGAGCAGTGGCAAGCAAAAGCTAATATGCACAAAATCAAAATCAAGAACAGATCGAATATATTACGCTGGGGTCACATGCCCAAAGGTGATTTCACAACCAAATAGGCATATAGCCTTAAATCCAACTTCTCAATGCTTCCTAAAGCCCCCATCTGGAGAAATATTTGGGAGTCCAACCAATGGCCAAAGATAAGCACCTTCCTTTGGCTAGTTAGGAACAACAATATCGTTACTTGGGACAATTTTATGAACAACGGATTCATAGGCCCCTCCATTTTCCACCTATGCTTGGAATCATAGGAAACCCAAAACCACCTTCTCAATCAATTCCCCTATAGCTCCCTAATTTGGGACCAGGTTTCCCTCATGATGTGCACCTCCGACTGCAATAGAGAAATAATTATCATCACTATTACTAACTGGAAGCTCCAAGCCTTCAAAAAACCCATACTCAACCGTATATGGCTGCTTCTACCTGGAATCATTCTATGGAAAATATGGAAAGAGAGAAATCACATAAATTTCACCTCCAAGAAGTGAACATGGATCAAAGTCTAGCATCACATAAGAAAATCCATTGTCGATACCATTAAAGTCAACAACTAGACAACAGAGGATCTAGCCTGTGACCAAAGAGATAATGAAATCGTTTAAGGTTGTAACATTCCAATAACCCCCATTGCTTTCTAGGCCACTTGACACACCCTAAAAATTCAAAGCCCCACGTTTTGGACATGTCCCCCACAAGGCTTCATCAATATGAACTTCGATGGGGCCTCCAAAGGGAACCCGAACCCAATCGGTTTTGATTTCATTTTAAGGGATGATCAAGGAACTATACTTCACATCTCAGAATGAAATATCGGGTATGATTCGAATAAAACAACAGAGCTTTGGGCCCTCATCAAAGGTATCACCCATGCTCAACACCATGGCTACCATCAAATCGTGGTAGAAGGGCACTCCTAGATAATCATAAACATGCTAACTAAGGTACTACATGGCTCCTCACTAGAGAATATTTCCCCAAGATGGAGACTTCTTCACCTTTTGGATAAGAATAAAATAAGATGGTGAACAAATTGGAAAATATAGGTGTTCACTGGTCAGACAAGGATATTTTTTGTGATTCCTCCCAGCACATTGACCACACCATATTTTTGGATCGTAGAACCCTCACATGTTTGGTAGACCTCCCCATGGATGGGGTGATACATAGCACATAGTGCGCATGGCACCACACCTGGATTTAAATGCACTAGCTACCTGGCCCTTTGATCCTCGTGCATGAGATGCAAGTGGAAATATTTGGTGGACGTAATATCAAATCGTTCAAGGAATTAACACTCTCATGCTTGTTCAGACCGGGAAGCATATGGAAGGTTGCACGGTTGAGGTTGGCCACTATAAATTTTTTTACTAGGAGCCCAGTGGTCATTTAATGACCATGATGCGGAAAGGGAATAAAACCATAAGGGGGCTATGCACTGGGAAACAAAATCATTTTACCTCGGCTCTCTATATGGTGCGATATCGAAGTCGAAGGAAGCTTTGTGTTGGAATATTTATTACCAGGGCGACCATCATCTCTCTGACAGACATGCCGAGGCAGCGAGGGTGCCCAAACCATGGGAAGGGCACACACATTCCAGTTGGTTGGCATGTTTAAGAGGTAGTCGACATGGAAATCGTTAGAATTCATGGAAAATGGCCCAGGTCTCCCCCACTCCATGAGGAAGATGCAAAGAAGAAAGATAATGGACACACTCCATCTGGTTGGGGGTGCATAATTGATTGGTTTGATCGGTGTAGGAATTCTCAGAGCTATGCCCCGACCTCCTTCTAGGGATGGACTTCCTCTGAAATCTCACCTCCATGTGCCTCAATTATCCCTTCCAATCAAGTACAATATTCCCAATCATTCGACCACCCACCTATGACTCTAGTGAAATCTAGTGAACGCAGCCTCCACAAGAAAATTGGATGCAACCAAGGAAGCATATTCAAAGCGTATTTTTTTGGCCCTATCCACGCTCGATCAACTGATTTTTTAGTTGTGAAGTGACATCAATGAGGTCAAATTCCATATTGAAATTATGGACCGACGTATGGCATGTGTAGAGGAAACACATCAAACTCAGGAGGCCCAGTCTTCTCATGCGACAACTGGAACGATGGTACCCGTCCTCTCACCTTAAGTTCCAGACTAATGTTGCATAGAAGGGACGTCAGGTTCTCTTTCTTTGTTATTGGTTTTCTTTGTCTATTTTGGCTTCTTGTAGCTAATTTGTGCTTGGTTTTCACACACAGTTCTTATGTCATTAAGGCTACCAAGCTATGTACATATTCTGAGGTACTAAGAAGTTTAGTTTCGAACACTAAGATGGAGAATACTCGGTTTCCAGACATGGTGACTCTAGATCCGGAAAACATTTGATATTTTGTAACCGTTTTTATTTACAGGATCTTTATATACAACTTACAAAAAAAACTAAAAAAATATTAAAAAGTGATGTTGAATTTTTAAAGTATAGGGTGATATTTTCATGGCATTATGTATTATCTTGTTCTTTGAGTGATAAACTAAGATTTAAAAAGTAAGCATTTAAGGGTTGATTTTATGATTTTGTTTACAGTAGTGATGATTTCTTTTACCACTTTAAAAAATGAGTCATTTTAATACCACAATTTTAGCATGGGTGCTACTAGTAGTAGTACTTTTCAATTTGATGGTTGATTTTGAGGTTTTGGTTTTAATGGTACCAACTGTTAAGAATAAGATTTTAAATTATTTATAATTTTAACGTTCAAAAAAAAAAAAAACACATTTTGCTTTAGGTAACATCTCTTTTTTAATTTAGGTGTTGATTTTAAGGTTTTTCTGAGCAACTGTATGAGTTTTGAAGGCCATGCTTGAAAAATGTTGTAATTTTGACCCGGTTAGAAAAATGGTGCTACCGGTAACACCATTTTTTGATTTGGGGGTTTATTTTCATGTTTTTTATGCAARAATATGGGTTTTAAGGGCTAGAGTTCTCGTTTTAAGGTCGCAGTTCTCATTAAATCGATAACTTTGTTGCAAGTGAATAATGACAGACACCTTGCCTCCATTTKCACCCACCTTTGAGTGGATCATCACACTTAGCACATGCTCTCATATTCCCTCGTGTTGGTCCYTATTTGGCGTATGGMTTCCCCCCTACTTGCACATGGAAAATTTTATCCGCACATAACCCCGTCATCCACATGTTACTTTCCCATCACTTCTCTAGAACAAACACACATGGGCACATGCTCACAAATATGTATCATGGCAATGGGAACGAGGCTCGTTTCATTCTCCATTTCGCTCGTCAAACTGAATTCTAAATTTAACTACAATTTTTCAAGAAGATAAAAAATGAATAATAATTTCTCCAAATGGGGTGTCACCATAAGATATCGGCGGCAGATGGGTTTGGTATGGCCAACCACCTTGCAGTGCCAACCACCCACAGTTAAGGTGCCATTCTTGAAATACAAGGTCGTCACCTCCATATTCACTCTACTCACCATTATGAGTCGTGAGAGAATCTGCGTTCAGATGGGTGTCGATACAATGTTGATGGTTTTATCCACTATCTAGGCTGTCGCATTCATCACGACACATTTGAACTCTCCACCCATCGAGTTCTTATGTTCATATTCCCCCATTGTGATGGAACTTTGTTCCATTTGATGTTGTTGTTCGGATTTTGTTTCAGACCGTTGCACACTGGTTCCCATCAACTTTTCACAGGTTCCCATCCACTGCATTTGTTTCGCTCCATGGTCATTGCGATTTCCTTCCCTCCACTGCCTCCTTGCTTTGTCCTTCCCATGCATCTTTTGTTGACAATGCCCCATGAAAGAGCCCGATGTCCTCACAACACTCTGACCAGAGATGCCAAGACCAGATGTTTTGGCCCTTCCTTTCATGAAAACAACCTTCCCGACAACAATGTTCCTGGCTCGATCACTTCCTCCACCCAAGGCCCGAACATCCCTCCTCCCCATCATATGTTGAGATCCCCTTGGGGTTGCTTCATTGGCGAGGAGTAAGACTCCACTACTCCCTCCACTTATGTGCCTCCTCTATTTGTTCCAGCAGTAGCCAACCCACTATAGTCCCTCTACAGTTGGTGCAAACGCAGTCCTCTCCCTACTTCAACCAGTTCTCTGGATCCAAATGTTTGCATCCCCCCCACTACACACCTTCTTGACCTTATCTTTGATATGCGTTGAGCCTTGGAAGATTTGAAATTCTGCTTGGATCAAATGCATCTTCAACTCTCTTGGGTGGTGGCTCAATTTGTACACTTCAACGACGTGTCGTCGGCTCTAGTTGTTAGCGCTCAGGACACAATTTTGTTGGGGATCCCCATTCCCCTGCCTCCATCTTCGACTTCGGACAACACACATGTTCAGGTTCCTCCTCATGATAATTAAGCATCTACTACAAGCCATGGGCTCTAAGCATACTTGCATACCTTATGTAATTGTTATTATAATTTTTTGGTTTTGGAGTGCGCACATTGCAACTATTTTTGCTTATCTTAGCCTAGAACACTCAATTTATCGGTCAGTTCAGACAATTCATTCAGAAAGTAAACTTCATCAGTGACAGGTTGGTTTCAATTTTTGGCAACCTGGTTGACTAGTTTATGTTGTCATGTATATTTTCAGACTTTTAAGGTAATATAAGATGCTAACTTACAAAACAAAATGAATAATACTTATTTTGTAATGTGATATTATATTTTTTTATAAATTAAACATTTGTATATAAAATGAATATACTATTTTAAGATAAAATGCATTTTTAATTTATTTTGTAATTTTATTTTTATATAAGTTGGATATTTTGTGGTTCTGAAGTATGACCTCAAACTCTTTATGCTTGGCTAAGAGCTCACATAAGGAAATGTGAAAGCCTGCCCCTTAAAGTAACTTCAAGTGGTGTGGTTTTCCTGTTTGACATACTTTATCCCGCTATAAATAAATAAATAAATAGATATTTTGTACTTTATCCTTTATTCATTTTACAAATTATATTTTCAAAAAACTCTTTCAATTTTATATGTTTAAAAAATATATTCATTTTACAAATTTTATTTTCAACACTTCTTTAAATTTTATATGATGTTGATGATGATGATGATTAAAATCCACTAATACCAAATTGGTCTATTGGACCTTATGAGGGTAAGTGATTACTTGCGATTTTTTATAATTTTATTTCTATGCTTGAAAAGCATTCAGAGAATTTTTCCAAGATCACCATAGTTTTTTTGAGTTAAGAGGTTAGGAAGGTTGGTAGTGTGAAAAATATTTTAAAAATGAGATCTAACATGGGTATAGGTTGTACAATCTAAGAGAAGGTGCTTTTCATCTTCAAACTTCTTAGTGTCACAAATGTGACACACTCTTTCATCCCATGGCGTTTTAGGAATTGACCAACACCCAGTTTCACTATGGAGCTCGTGGGAATTTGTTCTTATCTTAACAATACTCATTTTTTTCTTTACACTTGTCAAAACAGATAGATAATTTTGATCTTCTAGATTAGGGTTGATTACATCCTTATAATACCTTAATTTTATTTTTTCCTCTAACTCTTTATCTGATCCATATTTATACAGATTATTGTTATTCTTAACACAGAAACACAAGAAACAATAACAGAGATACAATAAAACTGGCTTCTATTCAATAAGATATGTTGAAATTGTAAAATGCAAATTGAAACAAGATTGCTAGAATGGTGGCGGCTTATCTCTGAGAAGAGATGTGACGGTTGTGCTCATTCGCAAGAATATGGTTACAATGAGGCTCTCCAATAATTTTTTCCATAAACAGGAAGGCCAAAACCCTATACATCCAAAAACCTAACCCTAGGAGATGAAGGGCCAAAATTCATGTGGGCCCCGTTGGGGTAAGTTACTACATCAACTTCCCGGGGTTGTAACTTTTGCATACGATCTTTGTTTTAGGTGCATGATAGCCCGCTGGAAAGGTATATTTGAGGACTACACATGTTGTCTTCATACTGCAACTTGGTATGGATTATGACTATTGAAAGCCCTAAAAACATTGTTTACGGCCTCAAAACAACCTTGGAAGTCGGGGAACCAAAAACTAGGAAAAAACTATCAAACTGGAAAACTGCCAAAATGAACCAGTTGGAATAGGTGGGAGGCCACCAACATCCATATGAATAAATCCTCCCCCCTTAGGAAGAAATGGTATCCATTGTGTTGAGTTCCCCCATCAGATGAGGAAATTTCTTTTGAATTTGGCCCAGGGTGAGCCACTTGCCTTGGTGCAGGAGTTGTCCTGCTTTGACAACTTGATAAAGATGGATCCTTTGTTGGCGAGGGCCCTTGACCTGTGTGTCTACAATATTTTTATTAGATGCATGTTGCATGCAGTCAGGGTTGAGATTTGTTGGTTTCAATTGTTTTTATATCCCTGAGGTGTCAAATAATGGTGGGAAATATGGTTGAAGGAGATCCATGTTTAACACTTGGTGTAGGCCAAGGAAAGGGGAATGTTGAGCTTAAAAGCATTGTCACCATCTTGGTGATGGTGGAGTCCATAAAAGAGTGGGATAATATTCTTATGGGGCCCTGTAAGGCATTCTTTACGCAGAGTCACGATAAAGTTGTCGCCCAACAGAAACTTATGTGGCACCCGAGTTGATCGTAGCCTTTACTTGTATTTGGAATTGAGACTACATAAAATATATTGAACCTATTGGTGGATGTGTTGGATCAAATCAATGAATTGGGTGGATTTTAGCCAGTTGGGTAGGAGATGATTCAATGTGGTGGGCCCAGTAGTCACGACATCCATGGGACCCGGAATCCCAACCCACTGAAAGGGGTTATTAATTTGGTTGAGCTATGTAGAGTTCGATTGTAGCTATGCTGAACATGGAGAATACTCTCATCCCATGTGAAGGGTTCTTTGAATTGTACATGCACGGGATATGCACGATCATTTTGATTGGCGACCTCGGTTTGGCCATCATGGGAGGTGAAAGGTAGTGGATTTGTTGAGCTTGTTATCCAGCAATTACCAGAGGCTCGAATAGAATGTATTGAGAACCAAGTGTCGATTTAGAGACAATGGTTTTAGGATTCCAAAATGTACCAAGACACGTTCAAAGAAAGAGCTTGGCAGTGGCCCCCGATGTGATTCTCTTCTTGTAGGCGACTAGAATTGCTATTTTAGAAAAACAATCAACTACCACAATAACATAGTCATTTTCCTTCTTGGTGGAAGGGAGGCCGATATGTAAGTCCATTGAGATGGATTCCCATGGCTGTCCGGGATTAAACTAGGGTTATGCTGACCATGTTTCTTAGTGGTGGTTTGGCAATAGCCTTGGTGATCTGGGACTTGATATACTTGATGACATCATGTTGAAGTTTTGGCGAATAAAAATGTTTCTGTAGAATCGCCACTATCTTTTCAACGTCGAAGTGTCCTGCCACTTGATTGTAGTGGAGCTTCCCAAATTAGCTTTTCTCTCTTTCTTGATGGAATGCAGAGATAGCTCGGATGGCACAATAACCCATCCTAAACATGGAAATTGAGTGACAAGTGAGTTTGCACCAAACATTTGGTAGATTGGTGGCGAAGTCGGGGTCTATCTCATATATTTGGGGCCATCCAGTCTTGTGGGTGCAAGAATCTAGCATTATGGTGAGTGTGTTGGAGGTTGAGGAAATCAACGACTTGGTTGGTACTTCATGTTTTATACCTGATTTTGAGGTGGAACTGTTGCAAAATTATGTTGACCACTTATGATGGTTGTCATTACAAAATTTTCCTTATTAATACTTGCATGAGCGTGGTGGCTTATGATGCGGTATGGATAATTGTCTCGCCACGAAGAATGTAATGCCTCCACCGGTGGAAGGATTGCACAATGGAGTACATTTCTTTGTCGTAAGTAGAGGACTTATGGGCCGACATCGGTAGTGTCTCAACTGTGATGAGCCGAGGTGAATTGCGTCTTTGAGTGGTGTGCCCACATCATAGTCACGGAGAATTTTCGATCTCAAAGGGTTTCGCATTTTACATTATTAGAGAGTATTGGGGTTGAGCACAAACCCTACTTCAAATCATCAAACGCTTTGTTGAGGACAATATGAATTGATCTTACTCAAGCATTTTAGACTTTACTTGGCTAAAGTAAAGGTAGGCCGAGAATATCACCCTATGTTTATAGCCAACAAAAATATATATCTTAACTCCCCAAGTATTAATTAAAGTGCTTAGGCTGGTCTTTTATCAACAAAAGCTTCTTTGGAAATTCACTTTATGTATTTTCTAAATGCTCGGTTGTTGAAATAAAATGTAAGAACATAAGTAAAGAGACACCAAGATCATAATCAAGATAGAAGAGACATAAATCAATCCCTTATTTCATTTCAATTCACCCAAAAGATTTATTGTCTTTACAAACTTCACCTGAGAAATCTTGGACCAAAGTCAAACTTAGAAATCCCCAATGGAACATACAAAGGACCTACGACAAAAAACCAAAATGAACTCTAAAGATGGATCAACTTGTCATAGATTGTTTCCCACTAGACTTCTGCTGTGGTCTTTATTGGTCATGAAAGTTAATTCACAAACAGATAAGTCTACAAGGACTATCAAAGATAGATCAACACCTCAAGAACAAGTGTGTGAATGATTTGATTGACCTTGATTATTGTTGTCTGATAAGACCACATTATCACAAAAAATTAGGCTATGATGAATATATCAATGAATGAAAGCTGAAGACCATCTCAACATAAAATCAAAGAGCAAACCTTAGCATGCTTTGTGTTTCTATCCTCCCTCTTTTTCTCCCCTTGGTTGATTTTAACAATTTAGAAGTGGTTAGAGTAGTTGAACTAACTTATTAGTTAAGCTAACATAAGGCCTTAACTAACTTTAGTTAAGGAGGTGGGAAAAATTAATAATCATAATAGGGTCATAATTAAATAACAACTAATAGGTGGGACCCCCTTGTGACTCCTTTAGTGATAACAATCATCACATCCTAACATAACCCATTTGTTAAGCAAACACACCTTTTGTGCCTCCCTTCAAAACATATTTTCCTTTGACAATTTTAGCTCATAAATTTGAAAATATATCAAACTAATACTCATATATCAAAATAAAATATGATGTCCAAAATCCATGGAGTCCGTTGTCATAAAACAATAAATAACATAAGATTTAAAATCCATATTTTCCAGTTTGTGAAACAACCTTTCCTTGGTTGTTTTTGTCACCTCATGATTTCCACAGAATTTGCCTTGGGTTGGGCATAGCCTTTAGGCTTTATTTCCCGCGATCACATGAGACAATCATCCCTCAAATGCATGGTGAAGACCATGATTTTCATGAAAGTCATTTGGAGGTGAGGAAGGGAAGAAACAACTTTTTCCTTTATCGGATGCATGGTGAGCCAGGTCTTCAATCTCTTGCTTTGGAATGGGAGGATTGCAGCGAGGTGAGTGGTTAAGGAATGACTTGGAAATGGGGTTTTAAATGTGGGGGAGGCGAGGAAAGGTTAAGTTTGGCCGACCACGCGGTGTTGTGAGACTGCTTGGTGAACAATCTCCTGCCACCCATCGTTCAGGACTTGAGGTTGTAAAGAGACATGGGAGGCACAAGTATACGAGAGGGGCTTGTGGGGCTTGGAAGGGAGGTCGTTTAAGCCTCGGTTGGACTTTTCCTGTCCAATCCAATTAAAGAACCAACATGGAACAATTGGCCAAGCTCTTGAGAATCAACATCAAAATGTGGTGAGGAACCCTAGGCCTTCTTGGGCCTCGGTTTGAATTACCTCTACCTCTGTTTCCCAGGCCATGGATACCTCGACTGAAAAAAAAACTCATCCTACATATGTTAACAATTAACAAATAGAGTCTTTTAAATAACCATGCTTTACAACTCCTTAAAAATATGAAATAGATTTGGTTGAGAATGTATGAGGCTCATGCAATCCAATCCACATACAAATTGTTCTAATGTTAATCAATGGTGGAAAAATGTTGAGGGGATACATGGGGGTTTATGATAACAATAATATAATATAATGAAAGGGAAGAGATATGAGTAAATGCTCCAATATTGATAACAATCAATTCAATGTAAAGAAAACCAATAAACCTCAGCACCAATCCCACACATAATTCTTCCACTTCTATCCAATCTAGCACAAAATTTTCCTTAGTTGTGATCAATATCAAAACAAGGGGTGAATAAAATGAACATGGGATATGTGAGGGGTTGTAATTAGAAAATGAGAGATAATGAGAGGAGGGAGAAAAATGAGATTTTTCTTGAGATTAATCAAGCAATCCATAACATCAACCAACAATCCGGATAATGCAGTAATAACTCACATTATTATTTAATGGAGTTCATTGTAATAATAAAATATATCAAAGGCAGGGCCATTACAAAACAGTAAGTGTTTCACACAATTTGTAAGAGGTTTGTCCCCTTTGTTAAACTCATTTTGTATGTTATAGCAGTCAACAACAACACTCATTCCCAATGCTGTAATCATCAACATCCATAGCCACATTTCTGAATCTATATTTAAAGTCATATTTCCAAAATAATAAAGTCGCTATTTCTACAATAGAGACAATCAAGATTCCAAATGATACTTAGTTTCCCCATATATATATATATATATATATATATATATATATATATATATATATATGTGTGTGTGTGTGTGTGTGTGTGTGTGTGTGTAAAATAATCAAGATAATCAAAACCTCACATGCCCCACTTGGTAGAATGATTGACCATACAACCCGAACAACCACTATTTTTGGAGCAGGACGTTGTGGGAATTAGGAATTTTCAAGGCAATGTAACCATGCCACTATAAAAAACGCGCTCAATTTGACTAAAAATAAACCAAAATAACCAACCCGCTGTCATCCTTGAGTGGTCAATTTTCAATAAAAGCGTGCTTAAAACTTGAGTGGATATCAGGCATGAGGAAACAAGTCGGCCATTCTATGCGATTGTGCAGCTAAAGAAAACTTCATGGTGCGCAATCTCACTAATCACCGCGACCCAACATGTCGACCACATTATCACTCAATAAATCATGTCGGGCTAGCCAGTTTAGCTAATCGTGATTGATGACCAGAATATGCGCTTTTCGGGTTTATTCAGCCAACAATAGAAGATGCAATATATATACCCATTCCAATAATTTACTTTGCAAAACACCCTATATAGAGCGTGACTTGTGTGAGCAACCCCAATATTTGTAACCAATGCCAGCCGTCAATTGAAACATCAAAAGTGTGAATATTAATGACTATATATCAACTAAAATATTCCAACATGGTAGAGGAAACAACCAATAGAACAAGCCATGGTAGCTATGCATAACCGACATCCATTCGACCACGGGGTAGGGGGCACTTCCATTAAAAGAGTAGCTAAGTTACTTAGCATAAAGGCGAGGAATTATTGTGACCTTAAAAAGAAAATAGTGATGCAAGGCTTATGTTAATATCACGGAGGTAGTGATGGGAATCCATACCAACATGGTGGCTATACGACCCACGGGTGATCCTGTACTTAAGGTAATAGACCACAATAGCTGGAAACAACTTGGCAGTAGCGACAACTTCCCTATGAAACCCCAGCCTGGAGGGTTAAGGTTTACTGATGTATCCTGAAGGAATGAAACTAAATTTAGTGAGACTTCAAGGCTGAAGGTGTATGCACAAGGGGCTGTGGTGCTTTTGGATGGGAGATAGTCCCTTGGCAAGGTCGAAACAAGAAAGCAGGGCTCTTAATTAAACCCAATAGCCATGAAGACAATCATCCAGCCAAAAACCCTTCAACCAACATACAATGCGTGAAGACAATCATCCAGCCAAAAACCCTTCAACCAACATACAATGGTAATAAGGAACTATCACCAAGGAAGACTAACAATATAACAAACTTAACCGATAAAAGTTGAACCATCTGTTTTCCATTTAAATCCAAAATCCCACACAGTTGCAACACTCAGGACAAACAAAAACCCACACAATTGAGCCGAAATCATTTCATAACCAGAGTGAAGTCAATAATGGCCAAAATAGACATACTTGTTAATCAAAATCCTTAAGACGAGGGGTGGTCGGGCGGTTTCACCCTACTAAAAATATAGATCGTGAACACAACAACAAGATCAAACAATAGTCCGACTAGGGTGGCGGCCAACAGGAAGGGTAAAGGTGACATACAATAAATGCACGTCACCTCCACCCTCATCTCATTTAGTCCACAATACATGCCAACGAGCCTTCCATTAACACCATTAATTAACCAGTGCATCTATCATATCAACACATTTAAACCATAGCATAATCCAAGTCCACATAATAATTCAACCATTTGCAGTCACCTTGCCAAATGCGCCACCTATGTTTACATTTCTGATATAACTCAAATAAATTGCTTGAACACTATACAATCTAAACGATCATGTATAGAATCATCACCAAATAGAGTGATCAACATCAACCCGAAACATAGCATAATCACCATAAAAAACGCAAGCCATCACTTCCATGAGCCACCAACATTATAACATATGTATAGCAGCTACAGATTCCATTAAGCAATGCATAACCAATGCATTATAACAAACTGGCGACTCCACAGGGAAATTTGTTTTTAACAGATTAGAATTCATAACTCATGGTTTCGCAGACCAAGAATAGTAATCTCAAGAAGACGTGACTCGAATGATTATGCAACAGGGAGAAGTGAGCGGATTTAATGGAAAGATGACCGAAAATTTGGGAATAACTCATGAAAAGTGTTAAGTATGAGGGGTTTTACCACTGTATGCATAATCATTTGACTGGAGTAATCTCTTAACTTGAAAGAGGAAGCTTATAGTTTTTCTCTTAAGATCTTGATAGATGAAGAAATGGCAAGCAGAAGCGGGAAACAACCAATTCCTCGTAAGATAGCAGCGGAAATATGTAACAAATTCAAGGGCCCTTCAATGGAGAGATCATAGCAGTTGTGAAAGCTTGATTGTTATTGACTAACAATGCTTTGCAGGAGTGTCACTATGGCAGAATTGATCCAACAATATAACCTGACCAAAAACTAAAATATGATAAAGACAAAATTTGCAATAGAAGTAATAATGCAGAAATTAAAACAACAACATTAAAAGACAGAAATAAAACGCAGCAAGAAAGAAAGAAAAAAACAACAACTCAGAAGCAAAAACCAAAGTGTTGTAAAGAAAAAAAAGAAGCACAAAATTTGAAAACAAATCTAAGCTACTAGTATACAGAAAAATCCAATCAATAAAGAAAACTTTTCACGCTGGTCCCTCGCAATACTTCAAGCAAGCACTGTTAGTGTTGTGAGAAAACCATTGTCTCTGAAATTCTTTGAAAATTTCTAAGTTAGTGTCCGAGACAAAAGTAATCTGAAAATGACCCAACACTTGACACTCTGACGTAACTATCAGCCTTTTGATGCATATGATTAAATCATCAAGATAAACATGGAGACTGACCAATTCATCGAAAGTTATGTGTGTAGGTCTTTTTAAGGCGATACTTGTATCAAATAAGCTAGAGGGCAGACAATTGTAAGACATAGTATTGCAATTAGTAATGAAAGTGGTTTTGTGATAAATTTCCCCTTCTACCTTGATTTTATTGTAACCAAAGAAACTATCAAGTAAGGGCTTCAAGTATAACTCTACGATCTGTTGCTGAAACATTTTAATATGGAGAGGAGGGAAAGGATTTCTTATAATTGCTTGCCTGAAAGTTTGAAGACTAATGCAGGTTCTAAAATTATCAGGGGTCTTCGAGGCAGGTTCCCAATTGGAAACCCCTTCAGGGTGAACAAAAGAAAACATTTCAATTCTTAAGGAATTCCTCAACTCCCTTCGAAAGGTTTCTTCCAGTGCAGAGTTCACAATTCTTTTTTTTTGTCTGGTTGTTTTCATAATATGTTGAACAAGACCTGGATCAAAACCACGAAGACCCGCATTAAACCAAGCAAAACCCTTTTGAAATCCACTAAGTAATTCAACAGATTTCATTTATTCTTTATCAGAACCTTGGATATTTATTTTAACGTTCGATGAAGATCCAGGTGTCCTAATGTTCATGGAGATGGCTTCAACCACCTTTAGTTGTGAATCCTCTTCCTTTTCTTTATCGCCTCCAACACTCGATGAAAATGAACTCTCAAGAGGAATCAAGCCCTCAAGAATCTTATTATTTTTCGTGGATATAATTTCCTCGGGCTTAAGAGGTTCATCTTGGATGATCGCACAAATGATCTCATCATCAGGGAGGGCCTCCCAAGATCCTACATGGCCAGGAATATACGGATGATATAACATTTGAAAATCACAATCGGGCATGTGAGGTGAAAGTTGTTGATTAGGGAAGGCTGCAAAGACAACTAACCGATCATCCATGGAATTCAATTCCTTCTTCACATGAGTGATGTTGAAAGATAGCAGGTTCGAGACAAGTTCCCAAACAGTTTGGGAGTATTCTTCTATCATCTCGTTGCCAAGAGAGCATATTTTGCATATCACGTTCACAACAAGATCAAAACTTCCAAAAACTGAAAGGCGACCACAACCTAGATTAAGGGCGTTCTCAATGCCTAATAATAAAGCTTCGAAATCAACGACATTTTTAGAACAAGCAAACTCTAATATGTAGGACAGATTATGAATTTTCCCTGTAGGAGAAACCAAGGTAATGTCAACCCCATTTCCTTCACTAGAGAATGAACCATCAAAATACATATGCTATAAATCCTAATCTAAATCAATTCTTCCCAAAGGAATATTATCCTCTTCAACAAAGATGGAATATACTCCTAGATCTTCTTCGAAATGGTTTACGTTGGATTGCGGAACATTCTCTATGTAGGGTGAAATCCTTCCCTCTCTAAGAACTATGATATTCTTACCATTCCGAGGAATGGATAAGTGTGTCTCATCGAGCGAGAGGTATCCACCCATTAGCGCTTGCCAATCTCTTCCCAAGATAATTGAATAATTGCTCACAGGTATATCAATCACCTGAATGTTGAGGGTTGTCCTTATCTCAGGATGAGCACATAAAACCAAGGTTACATCCTTAATCTCGCCTATGGTCATTTGTTGCATACTATTATAGGAAAGCATGCTTCTGGCGTTTTCGTTTGTACAAGATAATTCCATAATAATCTTTGACATGACACTTGGGCCTGAACCACCATCAATTAGGCAACACTGGGCGATTTTATCCATGATCTTTACAGAAATATAAAAAGGGGGATTTTTTACAGGGTATCTGAAGTTATGTACACCTACTTTATTTACAGAAGAATCCTCTTCACTTACCTCTTCAGAAAGATTGGATACAACAAAATCTTTTCCTTCCATGAATTGTTTTAGATGCATCT
This sequence comes from Picea sitchensis, assembly GCA_010110895.2. Classification (NCBI taxonomy): domain Eukaryota; kingdom Viridiplantae; phylum Streptophyta; class Pinopsida; order Pinales; family Pinaceae; genus Picea; species Picea sitchensis. Next base: position 33,886 of record SNQJ01S0078456.1, read on the forward strand.
ATTGTTCAGGGATGAAAACAATGTCTAGGAGGGTTGCATCTGCCTTGATGTTTGCCAATTGATTCAAGATATTTTATTTGGAAGAGGGGGGTGGAGGAGTGATCCCCTGACTCTCAGGAACTTTGGGAACCTGGGGCATAGCAGCGGTTGAAGATGAAATCAGGTTAGAAGAACTGTGAGGAGGGTCAAATTTTCCTTTTGGGGCATAGGCTTTGTTCCTGGTATTGATGACCATGACATATTCTAGCTTGGAAAAATATAGGACAATGATAGTAGCTTCTGGTCTTTTACCAAAGATCTTGTCTCTGGCACTTTTCCTTACCTCACATGTGGTTTCTTCGTGGTGTTTCTCACAAAATTTACACCAACTCCGAGGTAGGATAGCCTTCGAATGGAAATTATTTTCAACTGGACCTCTAAAATGAGGAGTAGAAGAGGATGAAGGTCCAGGGGTGAGTGGGTTGAAATTACCTTTCTGCTCAAAATATATCATACGGTTTTTCATATCTTGTACTAGCTATAAGAGAGTGGACATATATGTTTGTCTAACTGATTCTCCCTGGGGTAGACCAGTTCGTTCAAGTTGTTCCTCATACTCTAAGCAAGTGTGCAAAGTGGAACCGAGATTATCAATGGCCTTTTCTTCAAGCCTGTGGAGGTAAGGAGAAGGAAATGCATTGTAGTAATGCATGAAGGCAACTTGGTTATGAGGGTGGATAAGTTTGGGGATTTGATTATACAACTTGGTGAAACGCAAGTTGAAGGACCTGATGGTATCACCATATTTGTAAGTGATGTTTTTGTACTCCCTTAACTTCTTAGCAGGGCTTTTGGATTGCCCATAAGTGGATCAGAACCAATAAATCATCTCCTCCCAAGTAGACAAGATCTTAGGAGGACAGTCAAAGAAATCGGCCACAACCTTTCCTTCCAAGGAATTGACAAACAAGTGCATGCAAGTGTCATTGTCGTTAGGCCCTATGTTATGACAAGCATTAGAAAATTCCACTAGGTGTTCATTGGTACTGACAGTGTTATTTCCTGAAAACCTAGGCAAAATCTCTTTAAACTTCGGAAGTGGGCGAGTAGTAGGTGCTAGGTTGAGAGGAGAGGACACATGCCATGGTGTGTGTTGGCATCAAAATTCACTCCTGGATTGCAATAGGAGCATATCCCGATGCCCATTAATTTTATGTCATGATTGGTTTATAAAGGGGTGATCGACTGGAAGTAAAGTCAATACAATATCGTTTTAACTTAGATTTATGGACTAAGGCTATGCATGGGTAGGTGATGTCTTAATATAACTTCAGTTAGTAGTTTGTAGTAAAGGTGAGCAGAAGAAAGACAATTGTGAGAGAGTGCGAAGTTCTATTCTGAGCATCAAGCTTCCAACAATTCGAAGGGGAATGATTTAAACACAAGAATACTGAAAGAAATTGCGACAGTGCTACAATAAAACCTTTATATAACACCGTCACAATACTTCGTGTGACTCAATCAATCATAAACTCTTTCAATACTAGATGGAAACCAAATGGAATAAGAAGTTGACTGTCATTAGATTAGAAATTTCACATATAGATACATAACCAGGGAAAACCAGTGCTTCATTAAAACTATACAATAGGGAGCTTAGCTCTACCAATGATCCGTACAAAAATGGAAGAAATGCCTTCATATACTTGGAGAAAAACCCAACAGAATCTTCGAGTTACTACATTGAAGGAATTATGTCTGCATGTTTACTGGCATACTGTGCATGCAGTCTATGGACCATCGTGCACTTCGGTCAGATGCCACCATGCTCCAGAACGTGCCTGCAAGGAGTTGACAAAATGACTGTCATCTCCTGGGATTTCTATTTATGGTGGAAACGATGTCCACCCACCATCAACTGCTTCAATAACTGCTTCCTTGGGATCGAAAAAAACCCCATTCAACTCTGTATCTTTGGGAACGTGGAGGTCTTCTCAGGCCGCCATCTAGATCTGCTAAACGATTTCGTGACAAGACGTGGAGGCAGACGCGATGACTGGGGCACCTGACGGGAAGCAACAGATGAGCGATGACTAGGCAGGGATGATTTGGCATACTATATGTGGAAGTGAGGTGAGGAGAGGCTAGTGGACATATGTGGCAGATCTTGTGGGGGCCACAAAGATACGGTGGTGGGATGCGATTTGTTGAGGTAGAACACATATCCTATGATGGGACGACGTGACAAGTGTGGGAAGACAAGAGGGAGTGAAACAGAAAATGATATGCCATGAGTGGTGAGAGGAAGGCAGGAGTGTCATAACGAGACAAGGGGGAAACGAGTGATGTGACTGGCGGACAGGAGGCCTAGTGGAACACAGGTGGCAAGAGGAGGTGTGGGCAACGCAAAGAGGAGGTGCCACAATATCAAAGGGGCCCACATTGGAAA
>SNQJ01S0078456.1:36323-50868 GCA_010110895.2 Picea sitchensis
GCTTCTAAGGCTCAAACAAAACATTTCTTCAGGAAATGCCCATTCACAGGGCCATTAAAAACTTCTTCACCCTCCAATTCCTGCAACCTGTAGGTGTTATTCAAAAACACTTAAGATATTTTGAAGGGCCCAATCCAGAAGGCTTAAAACTTGTCGTGTTTGCCTCTATCTTGTCTGGGTGCATCCCATTTAAGTACTAGATCTCCCAAATGGAAATCTTCTTTCCTGACCTTCTTGTCAAAGAACTGCTTGATCTTGTATTGATGATTGCGAGCTCTGTTCATTACCTTCTCCCTGGTCTGTTGCACCTCCGCCATTTGATGGATTCTTCTGACCATATGGTCTGGATCTCCTTCATAATATTGAAAGAATTTAGCTACAGGTAGAGCCAGCTGGGTGGGAAAAATAGCTTATGTCCCATAAACAAGTTGAAAAGGGGAGGTACCCATGGATTTCTTTGTTGTCACTTGGTCGGCCCACAGAGCGAACTTGAATTTTGAATCACAGGCCTTCTTATTGTCTTCCAATAATCTTTTAATGAGATTAATCAAGATTTTATTGGAAGACTCTGCCAGTCCATTTCCTTATGGATAATAGGGAGTGGAATGAACCAGTGAAATCTCAAACTTCTCACAGAACCTCACCAGAGGCTCAGACCTGAAAGATGCAGCATTATCAATGACAATTATGCTGGGGCATCCAAACCTTGCTATGATATCCTCTAAGAAACTAATGATAACTTTGTGTGAAGCACTCCTGGTGGGGGTAGCTTCTATCCATTTGGTAAAATAGTCTGTTGCAGTCAGGATCCATCTGTGCTGCCCTCTTGAAGGAGGATGAATTTCTCCAATGAAGTCCAACCCCCACTGTTGAAAGGGTGTTGAATCCATTATAGGTTTTAGTGGCAGAGATTTGAGTTGTTGCTTTCCTTAGAACCTTTGGTATTTGATGCGGGTTCTAACCTCTTTGCAGACATCAGTGAATAAGGTGGGCCAGTAGTACCCAGCCTTGAGAATTTTGTAGGCCGTGGTCTTCCAAAAATGGTGTCCTTCATAGAGGCTGCTATGGAAATCAAATGTCACTTTATCAGCCTCCTATGGGTTCAGACACATCAGAAACACCCCTATAGGGTCTCTCCAGTACAAGACTTTGTTAATAAGGAAATATTTGACTACTTTGAGATTTAAATATCTTGCCTTACTCTTCCCCATTTCATCAGGGGGTTTTAATTCTAGCAGAAAATATATGATATCTCTATACCAGGTGCACTCTGCTAGTGGATGACTATCTTGAGGATTGCCATCAGACAATTCAACCTGTTGATTTCCTGAGCAACCATCGATGAATTTAACCCCCAAGGATATGGAATTTGATTTAGCTAGTAGCTTGGCTAAGCCTTTCCCTTTAACCAACTTGGTTGGCTTAATCTCTAGGTCAAACTCAAGGATCTTGGAAATCCACTTGTTTCTTTTCCCATCTATGTCAGGTTGAATGAGAATTTCCTTCACAGAATCTAAAGGAACATATGCAATGATTTTTGAATGAAGAACATAGAATCTTAATGCTTTAAGGGCCTTCACCAAGGCATAGGCCTATTTCTCCATGATGTCATACTTGGCTTCTGCATATTTCAATGCCTGGCTGAAAAATGAAATGGGCTGCTCCAACCCTTCAATGTTTTTCTAGAATAAAACAGATGCCACAGTATCAAAAGAAGAAAACGAAAAAATCAGAAAGTCCTTGGAGTAATCAGGGCTGATCAACACAGGTGACTTAGTCAATGCCTTTTTAATTTGGTTAAAATATTCTCTGGGCTCAACAGTCCATTTTACTTCATTTTCCTTCCTGAGCATGGCGGTGATATGCTTTACTAATTTGACAAAGTTTGAAACGAACCTCCTTAGAAAATTAATTTTGCCCAGGAAAGACTGGACCTCTTTCTTGTATCTAGGAAGTGACAAGGTTTGAATTGCCTCCACTCAACTGGGATCAATTCTCACTCCTTCTGTTGATACTATATGGCCTAACAACTTTCCCTCCTCCATAGAAAACAAATATTTCTTGGGGTTTAAGGAAAGGCCAAACCTTCTGCATTTCAAGAAAACCTTCCTTGAGTGACAATAGTGCTCTTTATCAGATCTGGAGAAGATAGTGATGTCATCCAGATAGATCACCACAAACTGATCTTTCTCCCCAATGAAGGCTATGCCCATGGCTTGTTGAAATGTTTCTCCTGCATTCATTAATCCAAAACGCATTTTGGCATACAAGAATGTGGCCCAAGGAGTGGTGAAGGTTGTTTTTTCTTTGTCCTCAGGTAGGATTGATATCTTATTATAGCCAGAAAAACCATCAATCATGGATATCCTGGATGCACCACTTACCCTCTGCAATATTTGTTCTATCTTAGGTAAAGGGTAATTGTCCTTTCTGGAGCTTCTGTTTAGAGTCCTGAAATCAACACAAAGTCTGATTTCTCCACTCTTCTTTCGTACTGGCACCAAATTAGCCACCCACTCAGAATATCTCAAAGGGACTATGATTTGAGCATCCAACAACTTCTTTACTTCTTTCTCCATGAAATGAAAAAACATCGGATTAATCTATCTTAGCTTCTGCCTAAATGGATTAGCCTCTTCTTTCAGTGGGATCTTATGCTCAATGACAGTTGTGTAAAATTGTCTTTAGGTCTTCATAGGTCTAGGTGAACACATCATCAAACTCTTTTAATAGCTCATCATACTCGGCTCTCAGCTCCCTTGATAGGATACTTGACAACTTGATGAACTTAGGATCCTCCTCTGTGCCATTATGCATTCAGTTACATCAAGCTCCCCATTTGAAATCTCACCCTTCACTACCACATCATTCCCATCAAACAATCTTTCTAGAGGGACTAGTCCCTTTGGAATGTGATTGCTAGGCAACTGAACAATATGGTGATTAGCAATTTTATTTAAAAACATCTTAGGGTGAGGGTTACCTTCAGGATCAGGGTCCTGATCAATGTGAAATGCAGAGAACTCATCAACAAACTCAAGAAATTTTCTAATTTCAAGATCATCCTCGAACACCTTCCAATGCCTGATATTGTTTGGCACATATGGCCTATATCTTATCTCAACATCATAGTTGATCCTAGGTGGCAGAGGTATCCTAAACTGGCTAGCTGAGACAACTAGGGAATCATCCAAAGTATTTTCTTCTCTTGGAATAAAAAAAATGTTGAAAGCTGAGAAGAAATTATCAATTAGGTCCCACACCTCATTTTTGTAGTTTCTGAGTTGAGGATGTTTAGCCCGATAAACATTTTTGACTTTTTGGACTATCAACTCAGCATCTCCGAACACTGCTACCTCTTCAATTCCCATCTCTTTTGCAGCCCTTAAACCTAAAACAAGAGCTTCATATTATGCCACATTATTGGTGGTTTCAAACTCTAGCTTGTATGGCAGGGATATGATTTCCTGACAAGGGGATACAAAAACCACTCCTACACCAACACCTTCACTAGAAGAGGCTCCATTGAAGAACATATTCCACATAGAGGTAGTTGGAGGAGGTATTTCCTGATCATACAAGGGATACTTTCTAATTTCAAGAGGGACTTCATGAGCATGAGTGAGATGTAACAAAATAGACCCCAAATCCATGTCAAGTGAAAATATAGGATGGTTAGTGGGGTCTGCTTCATCACTGACAATGTAGGCCAACTGAGCTTCTCTGTAAAATCTTTCGTGTTCTTCTCCAAAGACTGGAATAGTGGCATATGTGAGGTCCATTTGTAATGTTCCTCCAAGATTTTTAATCTAAGATCTTGACAACAACATGCCAAAATTGGGGGGAACATTAGCTACCACAATGTCCATGACCACACTCTTCATGGGTAGCTGAAATAAGGACACCACCAGGTCTTTGATGACTCCAATACATTTCACTCTCCTTGAATCAAAAGAGTACAAATCATGATAGGCCTTGGTTACTTCCAGTTCAAATTCTTCCATGACTGTCTTGGGCATGAGGTTATGGGAAGCCCCTGAATCCATCAGGAAGTTATGCAACACCTTATCATGTATGTTCAATGATGTGTAGAAGGGAGGGGATGAATCATCTTTGTCTTCTACCGTGGGACCTAGGATGACTGTTGTCTTTTCATCTTGGAGATTTATTTAGTCTGTGGTAAGCTGAGGTGGCTCGGACTGCAATAGTTTAGAGAGGGACCTTTTGAAATCTCCATTTTTAACAAGTTCCGAGAGGGGTATGAGAATTTTGATCCTTTGAATTTCGTGCTCAAAGCTAAAGGAGGAAGGAGGCTTAGGAATTTCCCTTACCTCAGAGACGAGATCTTTGGCTATTGGTGGGAGATTCTGAGTTTTCTTTTCTTTGGTGATATTTGTTGCATGTTTAGTAGGCTTCTCTGCCATAAGGGGTTGATCATACTTCTCTTATTTCTTCTTTGACCCGAGGTTATATTTATTGGGACTCTTATTATTGGCTTTCTCCCCTTTTCTCAACTCATTTATTTGACCATTCATGAGAGACTCTTCGTATGTTGCTTGAGTCAAATGTGGAAAAGGGGAGGTGTCTTCAATATAGTGAATTTCAGGACCAAGCTCATCTATCTCCTCTCCTTCCTCATCAACAACAAGGTTATTTTGGAGAGGAGTTTGAATTATCTGATCATCTCTATCTTTGTTCCTCTGTTCCCTTGGCATAGTCTGTGGAACATTGTTGTTTGGCCTCCTGAAATTTCCTCTGTTATCAACATTCTAAGGATTTCTGTAAGTCTGTTTTCCCTCCGCTTTCATTTTCTCCCTCTCTGCAGACATATTCTTTACCATATTTGTCAATTCGTCCATTTGAGAGTAAGTTGTAGAAGATCCAGATGTGGAGGCTTTAGACCTCTTTTTGGGTATGTCTCTATCAACTTTATTTCTGAGTCGATCAACGACCAATATATTCGACCCAACTTCCACAGCCGAGTCTTGCATGTGAGCCAGGGAAGTGGCTCGTCTTTCCCTCAACAAAAGGAAGAAATCTGGGTCAAAAGCGTTGGCATAAGTAATTTTGGCTAAAGCTTCTGAGGGATTTATCTTAGCAGGGATCTTATTGTACATCTTATTGAACCTCTTGGAGAAGTCAGAGACAAACTCTCCTTCCTTTCTCTTCAGAGATCCGAAATTTGTCATGTAATACATGAAGTTTTTCTTATATCCCCACTGTCTCAAGAAGGCGTTATCCAAAGCCTCTATCCCATCAATGGATCCAGGAGGCAGGGCCCTAAACCACTTCCTAGCCTTGACTTCAAGGCTATGAACAAAAATCCTCATCCATATGTATGCATGCATGATGACATGATGATCTGTGAAACTGTAAAAGGCTTCAAGGTGTTCTTCTGTGGCTATGTCCCCTTCGCCTGTAAACCTGGGCAGCTGCTTAAGGTAGCCATCTGCTGGAAGGGCATTGAGAGGCTGAGGTAACATAAGGGGAGCATACCTAGCAGCTATAATGGTCTCCATATTGGTCATAGGGGGATTCACTCCTGCCATAGGGATATTAGGTGGAGGAGAACTAGGAGGAGAAGGAGTTCAAACAAGGAATGTTGGAGCTGAGCTTCCAGGTGGAAAGGGAAAAAATGGAGGATTCTGAGGAGAGGCTACATGACTGGAGTTGGAAGAGGCTTCCCTCTCTGCAGTGGTTGCAACAATAATAAGAGGAGGGGTGGAAAATCTAGGAGTAGGAAATATTCTATGGTCCTGGATCTAGGCCAAGGTACAACTTCAGGGGAGAGAGGAGTGACAAGGATTTCTCCCTCCAATCTCAGTCTGGGAGGGGAAAACTTAGCAGGAACACTCCCGAAATTTAGAGTTCTAGAAACTCCAGTAAAATCTATGACAGGGAAGTGCGAAGTAGTCAATGGAGTTTCTAAAGAAGGAGATGGAAAGTTATCAGAAATATCTGGTTCAGTGGTGGAAACTCCTCCTCCGAAGGCTTTTCTCTTTTTGATAATATTTTCTGGATCTGCTTCAGGTGTCACCAAGGACAGTTGTAGGGTAGACCTTGTGTGTCTACCTCTGGAAGCCATGACTGAAACAATAGGTTCACCTCAATGGAGTCGTCGGCTGCACAGTAGAAATCTTGAAGGGCTCTGATGCCTGATGCAACTTCAAAATTAGAGGCTCAATGTCATTCAATTCCAGTGAAAATCTTCAACTTCGTCCCCGACAACGACGCCAGAAATGTTGGCGTCAGAAGTCACTCTTGGATTGCAAGATGAGAATATCCCGACGCCCATAAATTTTATGTCATGATTGGTTTATAAAGGGGTGATCGACTGGAAGTAAACTCAATACAATATCATTTTAACTCAGATTTCTGGACTAAGGCTATGCATGGACAAGTGAGGTCTTAATCTAACTTCAGTCAGTAGTTTGTAGTAAAGGTGAGCAGAAGAAAGACAATTGTGAGAGAGTGCGAAGTTCTGTTGTGAGCATCAAGCTTCCAACAGTCCGAAGGGGAATGATTTAAACACAAGAATACTGAAAGAAATCGCGACATCGCTCCAATAAAACCTTTATATAACACTGCCACAATACTTCATGTGACTCAGTCAATCATAAACTATTTCAATACTAGATGGAAACCAAATGGAATAAGAAGCTGACTTTCATTAGATAGAAATTTCACATATAGATACATAACCAGGGAAAACCAATGCTTCATTAAAACTATACAATAGGGAGCTTAGCTCTACCAAAGATCCCTATAAAAATGGAAAAAATGCCTTCATATACTTGGAGAAAAACCCAAGAGAAGCTTCAAGTTACTGCATTGAAGGCATTACGTCTGCATGTTTATTGGCAGACTGTGCATGCAGTCTCTGGACCATCGTGCACTTCGGTCAGACGCCACCATGCTCTAGAACAGGCCTGGAAGGAGTTGACAAACTGACAGGCCTCTCCTGGGCTTTCTATTTATGGTGGAAATGATGTCCACCCACCATCAACTTCTYCAATAACTACTTCCTTGGGATCATAAACGACCCTAGTAAACTCTATATCTTTGGGGACATGGAGGTCTTCTCATGCCACCATCTAGATYTGCTAAACGGTTTCATGCCAAGATGTGGAGGCAGACGCGATGAMTGGGGCACCTGACGAGAAGCAGCAGATGAGCGATGACCAGGCAGGGGTGATTTGTCATACTAGATGTGGAAGTGAGGCGAGTAGAGGTCAATGGATGAATGTGGCAGATCTTGTGGGGGCCACAAAGATACGGTGGTGGGATGCGATTTGTCGAGGGAGAACACGTCTCCTATGATGGGATGACGTGACAAATGTGGGAAGACAAGAGGGATCGAAACTGAAAATGATATGCCACGAGTGGTGAGTGTAAGGCAGGTGTGTCATAACGAGACAAGGGGGAAACGAGTGATGTGACTGGCAGACAGGAGGCCTAGTGGAACACAGGTGGTAAGAGGAGGGGTGGGTGACGCAAGGAGGATGCACCATGATAGCAAAGGGGCCCACACTGGAAAACCACCCATATCAGACCCCCCCCACCCATNGGGGGGGGGGGGGGGGGGTCCGAAATGGGACATCAACCGTAGATCTGGGCATGACTCGCTTGACCCTCCAGATCCACGCACTGGAAAACTGTCATAACGGACCCCCCCCACCCATTAAAGGTAGAACGACAGGGGGGGTCTGGAATAGGACATCATTCGTAGATCTGGGCACGCATATCCCGACCGCTCAGATCTGTGTGCTGCATAATCCAGGGCACTTATGCACCCCCAAATTAGGATAAGTGGGTTTTTAACCCATTCTTTGCCACTTTTTTTTCCGAAGGGGACACCTCATAGGAAAACACATCGCATACAAGATTATGTGCTAACAGTGTGGTCATGGCATCTTCTTCAAACTGAAAAAGGCCATACTTTTTAATGACTTTGTTGGGGTTTGTAGTAGATTGGACAGGAATAAGGTGGTTTTACAAGCTACCAATCACTTATGATGATGAATATTGGGAAGATGGAGCACTTCCAGAGCCACCATTAGATTCCATCTTGTGGATGATAGATGAGGGAAAGAAAGACGAGATGGACGAATTGGATAAAGTTCTCCTTAGAGCACTTTGTTGGGTAGATAACACAATGTTTCTTCTTCCTATTTCAGCAATAGGGTTGATTTCAGGTGACAAGCCTCTTCTTCTTCTAAGAATCTAAGGACATGAAAGAAAGGCCAAAACTGAAGAAACAAAAAGGTTATTGTTGATTTCTAGGTTGCCTACGTCTAGCTTCCAATTGTTCTTGAACACTAATATCTCTTTCAATTGCTGCCCAAGAACGGTTAAGCTCGGCACGGGTCCTAGCAGTGTCTAAAAAAGTATGAAACAGGTTCAAATCAATGTTGGTCTGGTCTTGAAGATCAGGCTCAATATTGGGATATCTTGCAATAGGAACAGTCATGAATAGCAAAACAGTCAAAGAATCAAAACAGAAATGAAAGATGTATCGATGAAAAATCGAGTATAAAATAACCAGATAGATATCAAAGATCTCCCCAGTATGGTCGCCAAATAATTGTTGAGAACATGATATGAATTGATCTTACTCAAGCATTTTCAGACTTTACTTGGCTAAAGTAAAGTAGACGGGAATATCACCCTATGTTTATAGACAACAAAAATATATATCCTAACTCACAAGTATTAATTACAAGTGCTTAGGCTAGTCTTTTGTCAACAAAAAGCTTGTTGGAAATTCACTTTTTATGTATTTTTCTGAAAATATCAGTTGCTGAAATAAATGTAAGAACATAAGTAAAGACACCAAGATCATAATCAAGATAGATGAGACATAAACCAATCCCTTATTTCATTCCAATTCACCAAAGAGTCATTGTCTTTACAAAACTTCACACATAAATCTTGGACCAAAGTCAAACTTAGAAATCCTCGATGGAACATACAAAAGGACCTTTGACAGAAAACCAAAACTAAACTCTAAAAGCCAGAGCAACTTTCCACATATTGTTTCCCACTCGACTCTGCATGATAGCCTTTATCAGTCATGAAAGTTAATTCACAAATAGACAAGTCTACACAGACTATCAAAGATAGATCAACACCTCTGAAGAACACGTGTTTGAATGATTTGATTCAGCCCTGAATATTGTTGTCTACAATAAGACCCTGCTATCACAAAAGAGAATTAGGCTATGATGAATATATGAATGAATGAAAACTTGACTATCTCAACACAAACTCAAAGGGAAAACCTTAGCATGCTTTGTGCTTCTATGCTCCTCTTGTTCCTCCCCTTAGTTTATCTTTTAACAATTTAGAATTGGTTAGAGTAGTTGAACTAACTTATTAGTTAAGCTAACATAAGGCCTTAACTAACTTTAGTTAAAGAGGGGGCGAAAAGTAATAATCATAATAGGGTCATAATTAAATAATAACTAATAGGCGGGACCCCCTTGTGACTCCTTTAGTGATAACAATCATCACATCCTAACATAACCCATTTGTTAAGCAAACACACCCCTTGTGCCTCCCTTCAAAACACATTTTCCGTTGAAAATTTTGGCTCATAAATTTGAAAATATTTCAAACTAATACTCATATATCAAAATAAAACATGATGTCCAAAATCCATGGAGACCACTGTCATAAAACAATAAATAATATAAAATTTAAAATCCATATTTTCCAGTCTGTGAAGCAACCCTTCCTTGGTTGCTGTTGTCACCTCCTGATTTCCCTGAAATTGCCTTGAGTTGGGCAGAGCCTTTAGGCTTTATCTCACTGATCACATGGGAACAATCATCCCTCAAATGCATATGTGAAGACACAAATTTGTCATAGTCATCGGAGGGTGAGGAAGGGGCAACAACAACTTTTCCTTTATCAGATGCATGGTGGGCTTCAATCTTCAATCTCTTGCTGGCATGGGAGGATTGCATTGGTGAGTGGTTAGGGGAAGCTTGGGCAATGGGGTTCAAAGGTGGGGGATCAGGCAAGGTTAATTTTGGCCAGCCAAGGTGTTGGGAGACTGTTGGGTGAACAATCTCCTGCCACCCATCATTTTCCAGGACTTCAGGCTGTAAAGAGACATGAGGAGGCACAAGTATATTGGGGGCTTGAGAGGCTTGGAAGGGAGGCCTTTCAAGCCTCGGTTGGACTATTCCTTGTCCAATCCAATTAAAGAAATCAACATGGAGCAATTGGCCAATCTCTTCAGAATCAACATCAAAATGTATTGAGAACCTAGGCCTCCTTGGGCCTCGGTTCCAGTTACCTCTACCTCTGTTTCCTTGGCCATGGCTTCCTCGACTGAAAAAAAATCATCTTGCATATGTTAACAATTAGAAAATAGTATTTTAAATAACCATCCATGACAAATCCTTAAAAATAGGAAATAGATTTGGCTCAGAATGTATCAGGCTTATGCAGTCCAATCCATACAAATTGTTCTAATATTAATCAATGAGCAGGGGGGTGGAAAAAATGTTTAGGGATACACGAGGGGTTTGTAATTAGCGAAAATATGATATAATGAAAGGGAAGAGATATGGTCATTGCTTAATGATAACAACAATCAATTGTAATCAAACCAATAAACCTCATTGCAATCCACACAGAATTATGCCACTTATATCCAATCTAACACATAATTTTTTTTAGTTATGATCAATATCAGAACAGGGGGTGAATACAATGAATATGGGATATGTGAGGGGGTTGTAATTAGCGGAAAATGAGATAATGATAGGGGGGAAAAACCGTTTATTGTTCATGAGATTAATCAAGCAATCCATAACATCAACCAACAATCAGATGACTGAGTAATAATTACTGTGTATTTAACTAGTTCACTGTCCAATAATAAAATATCCAACACAGTGCCATTATTAAAGGTAAGTATTTCACACAATTTGTAAGAGGTTATATCCCCTTTGTTCACTCATTCTGCATGTTATAACAATAAAAAACAACACTCATTCCCAATCTATAATCATTAACATCCATGACTGCCACACATTTCTCCAATCTATATTTAAAAGTCATATTTCCGAAAAAAATAACGAAGTCACTATTTCTGCAATAGAGGCAATCAAGGTCTGTAATGATATTCGTTCCCATATATATATGTAAAAAATATTCAAGATAATCAAAACCTCCCATGCCACGACTGAAATGATAGTAGACTATACAACCAAACAACCACTATTTAGACATAGGCTATGTAGGAGTAAATTGCCAAGGCAACGTAACCATTCCACTGTAAAACAAAACAATTCAATGTGACTAAAAAACCGAACCAAATAACCAACACGCCTGTCATCAACAGTGGTCAATTTGCAATCAATAATGCGCTTAAAACTTAGTGGATATCACTGAGCATGAAAACAAGCCATCCATACTACGCATGGTGTGCAATTGAGAAAACTTCATGGTGCAACAATCCCACTAATCACACAACAACATACGACCACGATATAACTCAGTAAATCATGTCGAGCTATTGATTTAGCCAATCGTGATTGACCAAGTTGTGCGCACTCAGGTTTATTCAACCAACAACAAAATATGCAATAGATATACCCAGTCCAATAATTTACTTTGCAAAACACCCTATACAGAACGCGACTTGCGTGAGAAACCCCAATATTCGTAACCAATGCCAACCATCATCTGAAACATCAAAAGTGTGAATATTAGTGATTGTATATCAACTAACAAATTCCACTTTGGTATAGGAACAACCAACCAAACAAGCCATGGTAGCTATGCATAACCAGGCATCCAATCGACATAGAGTAGAGGCCCTTCCATTAAAATCGTTGAGTTACTTAACATAATGCGGGTGAATGTGACCTTAAAAATAAAATAGCAATGTAAGGTTTATGCTAATAATCACAGAGGCAGTGACTGGAAGCCATACCAACATTATGGCTATACGACCCATGGGTGAGCCCGTACTCAAGGTAATAGACCACAATAACTAGAAACCACTTGACAGGCACGACCGTTTCCCTATGCTACCCCATCCTGGAGGGTTAAGGGTTTGCATAGTAGCCTTCACAGAAGGAACATAACTAAATTCAATGAGCCTTTGAGGCCGAAGGTGTACGTACAAGGGTTTGTGGTGCTTTTGGATGGGAGACAGTCCCTTGGCAAGGCCGAAACAAGAAAACATGGCTCTTAATTAAACTCAATAACTGTGAAGACAATCATCCAGCCAAAAACCCTTCAACCAAAACGTAGTGGTAATAAGGAACTATCACCCATGAAGACTAACAATCCAACGAACTTAACTGATAAAAGTTGAACCATCTATTTTCCATTTAAATCCAAAATTCCACATAGTTCCAGCACTCATGACAAATACAAACCCACACAACTGAGTCAAAATCATTTCATAACCAGAGTGAAGTCAAGAATGGCCAAAAGAGACATACATGTTAATCGAAATTCTTAATACGAGGGGTGGGCCGAGCGGTTTCACCCTATTAAAAATTTGGAGCGTGAACACAACAACAAGATCAAACAATAGTCTGACTAGGGTGGCGGCCAACGGGAAGGGTAAAGGTGATGTGAAGTAAATGCACATTGCCTCCACCCTCATCTCATTTACTCCACAGTACATGTTAACGAGCCTTCCATTAACACCATTAATTAACCAGTGCATCTATTGTGTCAGCACATTTAAGCCATAGCATAATCCAAGTCCACATAATAATTCAACCATTTTCAATCACCTTGCCAAATGTGCCACCTATGTTTACATTTCTAATATAACTCAAATAAATCGCTTGACCACTACACAATCTAAACGATCATGTATAGAATCATCACCAAATAGCGTGATCAACATCAACCCGAAACATAGCATAATCACCATAAAAAATGCAATCCATCACTTCCATGAGACACCAACGTTATAACATATCTATAGTAGCTACCGATTCCACTAAGCAATGCATAACTAATGCATTATCACCTTTCCAAATGCGCCACCAAAATTTCCACCATATGCATATAAAATGTAGCTTAACAGTATTTCATAGCCATGTTTTAGCTAGGACTTAACCACTATCAACAAGTATTTTCATGCATATAGTATCGTAGATCTAGGTCTCTTTTGAATTAGATATAGTATTTTTCTTTTCCTCAAAATGCCTTTCTGCAATTTTCACTAACATTTTTTTTGTACAAGAGGGAGAAGAACAAATACCATAAATGAATGGCAGGTTGTAGTATCATGAAGGAACAACATCTCAAAACTTAATTGATATCAATGGCAACCATATTCTCATAAACCATGTAAAACTTTGTAGCACATCATCATAACATTGAAAATGAACATACCCGATCTTCAAAAGTTCAAGGGGGTCCCACCTACTAGCATTATTTAGTATTATATAATAATAGGCTTAGCAACACTTTGCAAGCAAAATTACATTGACGTTTTCAATCGTCCACACACTTTTTGTTGGGACAGGCCCCACACAAAGTTTTTCTTACCACCACCCATGGTTACTTGGTTGAGGGCCCATGTAATATGGGAGAATCCCAACATGAACCTGCAATAGAAATTGGCAAGGCATAAGAAGCTATGAAGCTCGGTGAGCGTGGTTTGGGTTGGTCAGTCATGGATGACCTGGATCTTGGTTGGATCCACATGCACACCATGTTTATCAATGATGTATCCTAGGTATTGGACCATTTCCATGCCGAAGGAGAATTTTTCCAAGTTGGCATATAGCTTGTGTTGCCACTGGGTGTGCAGAACTTGTTGAATATGCTGCAAGTGTTCTGCTGGAGTCTTGTTGTAGATGAAGATGTCATCCAGATACACTACTACAAAATCATTTGTGAAAGGTCATGGGATATCGTTCATCATCCTCATGAAAGTTGTTGGAGCATTTGTCAAACCAAAGGGCATGACCAACCATTCAAAAAGACCTTCGTTTGACTTGAAGGAAGTCTTCCATACATTTGTCTGTTCTATTGGGACTTGGTGGTAACTAGACTTCATATCAATCTTACTGAAGCATTTGTCCCCCTTCAGCTGATCAAGGAGATCATCGATTTAGGAAATTGGGTACCAATTCCTGAAAGTGATTTTATTTAGGGCCTGGTAATCAATGCAGAGTCGTCATGTCTCATCCTTCTTTTGCACCAGTATGATTGGGCTCCCAAAAGGATATGAGATGGGATGGATGTGCCCCTTGTGGAGCAGTTATTAGATCTATCGCTTGATCTCCTCATTCTCTAACAGAGAGAGGCAGTAGACTGGCGCATTGAGTAGTGGTGCATCGGGGGTCATATTGAAGGGATTCTTGACCTGGCAGTGCAGGGGTACCCCGACAGGTGAGGAGAAGATATCTTTGTATTCTTCCATGACCTTATCCACTTACTTCTGCTATGTGGAGAGGTCGGTCATGGAGGCCCTCAATGTGGCTACAATATTTCTCTCGCTCTGAGAGCGAATCACGAAGAAGAAAAACTTCCTGGTATGAGAGATTACCTTCTT
>SNQJ01S0078457.1:16676-33588 GCA_010110895.2 Picea sitchensis
ATTTCATTTAAGATCGGAATATAAGAGAAGGTAAGATTTAATTATGTCCATAATGACCTTAAACAATAGTCTAATTATGAAAAGTTCAAATACTTAAAGGTGCATGTATTCATGGCGAGCAGAACTCAAAAAAAAAACATCACGCTAAAAATCTGTTAAACTAGATTAAAACTTTCCTACACAATAAATTATGTACTTGTCACGCCCTGTACATAGTGGCTTACAATGTTATTTGTTATCTCTATCCAGGACAAATATTTTCCAATGTTTCCTACCAGTCCAAACATTATCGTACTAGAATCGCTCCCCTGACAGTGATTCCTACTATGTTCTTACCATTTGGGAAAAAATACAGCATTCAATCGGGTTTCGGTGATTACAAGTGTCGAACAAAACCACGGACCACGTTGTTTTTCGAAGATCCGAAATTCGAAAAGACTATGGGTCCAGCACTTCGGGGTTTCAGGGGTTTTCGTGAGTACAGAAGCCAAACATCAACACACAACAACTCCCAAAATTGTGAAAAGTGACCAGCATTTTGGGATTTCGGAGTTCGAGATTTCGTCAGTACAAAGCCAAACATCAACACACGACAACTTCCAAAATTGCAAAACGTGACTAGCATTTCGGGATTTCGGCGTTCAGGATTTCGCGAGTACAAATTCAAACATCAACACACGATAACTTCTGAAATTGTGAAAAAGGGTAAGTGGGATCAACACTTTGGATTTTTCAGGGTTCGAAACTTCGCGAGTTCAAGTGCCCCAACATCTCATGTATCAAACCTTCGAAATGCGAAAAGAGGAAGGTTGGACTAGTGCTTCGAGGTTTCAGGGTTTATAACTTCGTGAGTGAAAGCACCCAAACCTCACATGGTCAACCTTCGAAATGCGAAAAGTGCAAAGGTTGGACTAGCACTTTGGGGTTTCAGGGTTCAGAATTTCGTGAGTGCAAGCGCACAAGCCTCACATGTTCAACCTATGAAATGAGAAAAGTGAGAAGGTTGGACTAGCGCTTCAGGGTTTCAGGGTTTGGAACTTCATGAGTTCAAGTGCCCCAACCTCATATGTAACAAACCTATGAAATGCGAAAAGTGAGAAGGTTGGACTAAGTCTTTCTGTTGAAAAATTAAGGAAATCATACGCAAAGGAAAAGAATACTCTACTTCGACTGAAATTTTCACACTATTTCCAAATTCCTTAATCTTTTCCCTTTACTGGTGTTCTTTCTTTTATACTGTGAGACAGTAGGTGTAGAAGGATTAAATATCCATCAGAATTCAGAAAGTCCAAACTTATGAGTTTTAAACGTATAGACTCTATAAAAGGGTACACCAGGGTAACAGTTTTCTATAAGGTAATTTCCAAATTCATCATAGACCTCAACTATGAAAAGGCATAGACCAATATCAACAAAGAAATCATAAAATCCTCTGATAGGTGTCGATCCTCATGACTATTTTTAGCAACAAAAAGGGGGTTTCCAGAATTCTTTAACTTTCTGAATTTTGTCATTCTCTACACATCTAGTATTTTGTTTGCATGTAGTTAGTGCATACGAAAAATTCATACAAAGCAAGGAAAGACGCATATGTAGATAAATGCATGAGTGTCCCTATGATCCATTGGTTCTTGCTAGTTCATATTCTCTTCAATTATTAAAGTAAGAAACAGGGAACCTCTTTAAGGGGCAAGATTGTTCGGAAATTTAATTTCAGCGATGCATCTACCTATTTCCTTTTGGCACAAATTTACTCAATTTCGATTTACTCAGTTTTAGATCTTTTTAATACTTTCGTCACAGAAATAAACCTATATCTACACAGATTGGTCTTCTTCACACACACAGAGTATCCTAGCACTTTGACTTCAGGTTAAACCTAACCCGTAGATGGATCGTCTTTCTTAAACTCAACTCGTATAAAAAAATAAATTTGCCTACTACTTCCAGATTTCGAGAGGGACCACTCTAGAATTTAGGTTGTGATTGTAATTTAATACAATGATAAATGTCATCCATTGAAAGAATTCTTTAAAATTTAGAACAATTAGATGCATAATACCAGTTACACACAAAACATCCAAGAACAGAGAGGGAAAGGTTTGCATTAACGCAATTAGATATAATCACTCAACAGATACGTACCATCAATCAAACATAGCCATTCAAATAGAGAGGGGTAGATCAACATATCTGAATCCAATCCATGGGAAGACAAAAGGAACATCCACGTTCCTCCCAACCGTAGAGCAGGGCAGCCAAATCACTTGCCCAGTTCACCCCCTAGCCTGACCATGAATCCATGAAGGCGAACTTGGAGACTCCTCAACAATATTCCAAATTTTTCAGCAATTATCCCCTTGCCTCACACTTTCTCGGTAGTTCTCATAAAAGCAAGAGGACTCGCAATCCTTTCCCATCATACTTGGCAGCATCCTGCCTCCTCACATGTTATTTATCAAAAAAAAATCCCGGGTTTTTTTCCCTCCTTTGGGGATTTTCGCAGCTTTTCTTAGTCCATGATTTTCAGGGGCTGCCAGTGGCCAAATCCCTAATTTTCCACATGTAATAATCATCCCAGAGGCAGTTCCAACATGTTCCCCACTCATGGAGTCATGGTCAGCTGATTTTAGCATGGTTGTTTCATTTGTCCTCCTACAATTAATATAAATGTTTGGTTGCGATACAAGTGTCATAGTCAAATAGTTAGTTGAGTCATATCATATCTCTTCCCAACAGTCACAATAATTAATTACAATTATTAAATTCGAAATTATGAATTGCCATAAATGGAAAAAAAAATCCAGATTCAAATTTGCCAAAAATGGAAATAAATTTCCAACACATTTCAAAAATAAAAAATATTTTATTTTTGGGGGATGTCACAGAAATATCTTCTTTATTGGCCTCTGTGGGATCATATTTCTTACTAAGAGACACATCCTGCAATGTGATTTTGTTTTTCATGTAGCACAACTTCAAAAACTTCTTTTGCAAATTAATATTAATGGTACCCACTAATTCTATCCAAGGATATCCCAAAACAATATCCAAATCATCCCTATTTGTAGCATGAAAATCTGAATACAACACATATATATCCATAGTGATCTTCAAATATTTAAAAATTTGAACATGTTTATCAACAACATGTGTGTTGTGAATATAATTTGTAGGAACTTGCAATCTATTAACCCACTGAACATTGATAAAAATTTGTTGGCAACTAGGGTTAATAGAAATACTGACATTTTGTTTATGAATACAACCATGAACCTGTAATATAGATTTTTCACATGAAAATAAACCCTTGGTGCTCTCTTTACCTTACTTTCCAACATGAGACCACCTATATAAAATAAATTTTTCCAATTCTTCCTCTGGAAGTGTCATCAGCTGGAAATAGTCGGATGACTTCTTCCATGTTGAGGCATCCTCTCTGAAATGAAGAAATAACGAAAATTTTCCATCATTCTTTCCATTAAGACTTGTGGGAATTTATAAAATATTCAATACTAGGACCATTATCATTCCCAGTAAAATGCATCTTGCTTTGAATAAATCTTCAACTAAATACTAAATCTTAAAAATAACTTTATTGTGCAAAGTGTGTGGCTTTTTTCAGAAAAGCCCATGAAAAATGTCTGAATTTAAAATGTTTATAACTTCACTTCCCATACTCCGTTTCGAACAATTTGTTTTTTGAAATTGGGTATTTTTCCGTGAGGAATTCAAATATGCATTTTTTTTCCAAATTTATCTCAAAAGCTTCATATCGGAACCTAAAGTCTGCCTCCCTCTTTTTTCCCTAGAAAACAATTTGCAAAAAGAGCCAAAAATTCTTCCCTTCTTTGGCCAAGGAAAATGATATGATACCACTTGTTAAGTACTTGAATATATCTGAATATAAATCTCAAAATAAACCCACAATATCAACAAGAAAAATAACAAACCATTCACCAAAATACTAAACATAAGAAATAGTCAAAACCCTTGAGGTAGGGTAACACCATATATTAATCCTCAAAGAAGTATAACACTCATCAAGCAATGCTTGATACATTCACAATATTCTTCACTATGCTTCAATACATTTCTTACACTTATTTATATAGCATTTTCTATCTTCTAGGAACATTATAGAGAAAGAATCTTCTAGAAAGCCTATTTATTATATCTAAGTACCATGATAGTGGACCTTATTTAATAATATAGTGGACCTAGTCCACCTTACATTGAATGGCCTTCACTAATAATACATAACCACATTCCCATTGGGTACCTCCCTAGGTATACTACATGTATTGAATGGTACAGGATATATATTGATAAAAAAATGTGTGAAAATAGTTCAAGTAACAAGGTAAGTTCTTTGTAAATTATTTAAATTCAAAATAGTTCAACTAAATTCTTTGTAACACATCCGAAAAGAAAAAAAAAGGTAAGTTCTTTGTAAATTCTATACAAAATTAATATGTTTGAACTATACGTACGTTTAACTGATATGTATTGGTTGGTGTGTGTATTGCAGATCCATAAAATGAGGAAGCTTGATAATATTCTTTGTGATTCAAGTGAATAAGAGCGTAAAATCTTTATGGAAAAATTGCAAAACGAAGAATCGAGTGAATGAAATAATTATATTCAATATGAGTTATTTTTTTAATTTTCATTAATAATGTACTTAAAAATATTAGATAACATGTTTCAAACAATATATTAATTCACATATGTTTAATGTTCTGCGGGGACCAACAATGAAGGAATGGAATGTCGTCCTAAGAAAATATAAATTATATAAGATGTAAATGATGATGAATTGGTCCTTAGCTCATCTGGAGTGGTGCTAGAGGTTAATGAAAGGGAGGGAAACTTTTACAAAACTATGAAGCATATAGTGGAACGAACGTATAAACGTACTTTCCACTTACAATATAGAAATCAATCCAATGAATTCATGAACCATGTTATATCTAAACTACAAGAAGCATTTCTAGAGCAATGGTTAATGAGATGTGTCATACTTACAATAGAAAAAACATACAACAACAAAAAAGAATCATTCAAAAAGTAATATTCCTAAAAAAAAATATTCTAGAATATGTATATATTACTACAAATAATTTATTTATTAATATCAATTTTGTTATATTTAGTTTTCATATGTCAATATAAAAAAAATTATTTGTTATGTTACTTTTTTTAAGAATATTATGAAAATCCTAAAGGATCAACGAAATGATATCCAAAATATGACATTAGGAATGTCGAAAAAAGTGTACAAGGAGATGGTAAAAGAAATGGACATAATTGCATCACAGGCGGAGCCATCTCAACAACAACGTGCTTCAAATGTATGAAATCATTGAAATTTTCTATTAGGTACATATAAATAAATAATTTAGCATTAAATATTAATTTTCAAGTATTTTCTTGCAGAAAAGAAAAGAAAATGGAACCCATTCAACACATAAAACAGGACGACGAAGAAGAAAAGGGTTGATAGAAAAGTTTGTGAGTTATTGTTATTTTCTTATAACATTAATTTAAGATTTCAATTTTGTATATTTTAATTTTTCTTACGACAACCATCCTTGAATGTCTTCAAATAGGTGCTAACATGCAAACAAGAGTCATCACAAGAATTGATTGACATTGGGTTAAGTAATGGTTGTGAGTATATGCTAGCATATCAAAAATTAATTGTGGAATTTGTAAGTATATTATGTTGTTTTACTTATCTCATTTTATAATTAATGGAACAAAAAAATGATTTTATATTAAATCTATGATTTATTATGGGGTATAAAGCTTACAGGAAACAAAGTATGGAAATGTGGCAATAGAAGAGTTGTTGATAGAAGCCATGAGATTTGACTTTGAAAAAATGTGTATCATTCAGGACTCAATTCTTGCTATGGTATGTCACTTTTCAATTTACGTTCATGTATATTATTTATTTCAATTTTTATTATTCTCACCGATGTACATACACTCATAACACTTTATTTTTATTTTTGTGGATGGAATCATTTTAAGAAGAGGAAAACAATAGAGACAATCAACAAAACATTCAACCAAATAACCCAAGTCATGGAAGTAGCTCGAGCACTCACAATAGTTCCAATGAAGAATGATGATCAATATACTTGGATATCAATGCAAGCTATTGTATTTTTTGAAATAATTGTCTGTGAAAATAAGACATGTTGTTTAATGCAATGGACATAGTGTCACAATTGAAAGACAAGGGGTAACCAATAAGTGTCGACCAATTTTGTATGAAAAAGAGCATGTTATTCATATATAATAAAATATGTTTTATTTTATTCTATTGTGTTGTCCAATGTTGCTTTGAAATGTTACATCCTTGATTAAATATATGGATGATTAAATATTATAATAAAGAGATGTGAAATATGATGCTATAACAAATGAATCCAAACATCATATCCAAATGAACTAAAAAAAAAAATTATATGAATAAGTTTATAAGATACATGTCAATTGTTTTATGAAGAATGGAATTAAAAAATAACAATAATTGTTCATTGTCACAGATGAGTGTTTCTAAAAACAAAAAATGACAACCGGCGTGTTTACTGATAAACAACATCAGTGTGTTTCAAGATAAAACGCACTAGTGTCATAATTATAATTGCACCGGTGTTGATATACAAGGAACCATCACCAATCATAATAGTGTTTTAACCAACAATTATAATAATAAAAAACCTTTATGGGTGTGTTTAATTAATACATGCGCCATCGATTCTGTATCGCACTTCCGCCATGGTGTGTTTTGTATATCATGCACCAATAGGGTTCATTTTTTAATTCACCGGTGCATCGTATCATAGATTCCATCAATGCCTTATTCTTATTAAGGTACCAACGGGTTATTACTTATAAGAGCATCGGTGTCACAATTGTTTTTGGATAGCGCCAGTGCTTTCTTGTAATGTTAAGCACTGGTGCTTTAAGTTATAGATCGCATCGGTGATTGGTATCATAGATTCCACTAGTGTGTTGTTTTTATTAAATCACAAGTGCGTTACTTTGTATAAATGCACCAATGCCCCAATATTTTAGGACTTCCTTGATGCCCCAATATTTTAGGAATTTCCCGGTTCTTTTAGTGTAATGTAGGCATCGATGCTTTATGTTTGAGAACGCACTAGTGTGTATAGACCATGAAGCACACCGTCTAGAAAACCATATTCTACAACTTGGTGCCTACCCAATGTTTTTTAGTTATAATGAAGTTCCATTATAATCTCTGCAAAAATATCTGCTACCAAAATTGATTGTGTTTGCAGAGGTTTTTTTGACAATTTTTTCCAATTTTGTAACACTAAAAACCTCCACTATAACCTTGACTAGAGGGTCGTTTCCTTTTAGTGTTGAAAGAAAATGAAAAAGCAGTAGCAGTATCTAATGAAGAAAGTGCACCTACTTATTTATGGAATCAATGACTGGTCCATATGAGCAATAAAGGGCTAGGGCTACAAGTACAGGTAAACCATAAGTTACTTCCAGACTCACAATATTTTAATTTCTTCAATTTTTATATCTTTGATGGTTCTAATGATGGAGATAAGGGATATACATTGTGGGATCCTAGTACCCAAAAAATCATCACTAGAAAAGATATGTACCTGGAAAAATCAGAAGTTATTCAGGATCACAAAGAGAGATTTTTTACAAACTTAGGGAACCATTGTATGGACTAAGGTAACTAGGAAATAGTACAAGATGTTTGATTCCATCATGGTGAGCCAAAATTTTACTAGAAGTGAGTATGATCATTGTGTTTAATTAAATATTTTCAATGGCATATTAATTGTCTTGGTGTTATATTTTGACAATATGCTTGTTGAAATAAAATTATCATTGAGATCAGTAGGATAAAGGATTAGTTTGTTAAGATTTTTCAGATGAAGGATCTAGGAGAAAAAATATATATCTTGGGCATAGGAGAACACAGAGAAAGGAAAAATGGTAAGTTTTGGTTGTCACAAGTCTATGGTGAATATATTGATGAAGAAAAATAGTATATGTCTCACATACCATATGTTAATAGACTAGGAAGGTTCATGTTTTCAATGTAATGTTTAAATAGTTCACATGCATTTGGTGTTTTCAATGGACACATGGAAAAACAATAAAATGTAATGTTTATAATTGATGCAGTAATCTATCATCCTTCAAGCCAGTTTTGTAATATCTTCATATACTTGCACACTTTAGTTATTGAAAATAGAACAGTTATGGGCATATTTGCATTGACCCGGGTCTAGTTTTGGTTTTCATTTATGACAAGAGAGATACCATCCTTTAACATTTGTATGTTTTTCAAAATTTTGATGTAATATCAATTTTTTATTTTAAAAAAGCAAGAAATATAAATGAAAATGTTAATAGACATTAAAAAATGTTATAAATAAAGCAACTAATATGAAAAACAATAAGATTTTTTTTAATAACATTTCATCAAAGAAATAAAATTGTTTTTAAATATTTCCTTAAAATTTTGTATTAATAAGTTTTTTTTTAATAACAATTTTTATCATAAAAAACAATAAAATTATTTTCAAATATTTCTTTAAAATTTTGTATTCCAACACTTAGTTATACATACTCTAACCAAAATTGATAGGTCCATTTTGGAGAAAATCTCCAAGGAAAAAAAAGAAAATGTCATTGTAACACGAAGGAACAAGAACTTTTGTAATTATGTGAAGCATAGATTATTAAATTTATCTCAATATAAAAATTGTCTTGAATTATTGTTGGTTTAAGAATGTTAATGAAACATCATAAATCAAAAATTAAATTAAAAAAAATCACTTTGGAAGAAAAATATAAAAAGTGACTTAATTATTATTGGTTTAAGAATGTTAATGAAACATTATAATATGAAAATGACAAATAAATTAAAACAAAACAGTTTGGAAGAAATTGTAATTTAAATAAATATAAAAGATGTCAAAATTGAGATAAATAACTCTTACTAGTGTATAGAAATAAGCATTTTTCATTGCAGATTTTTTTCTAAGGGAATTATTTTACCTACTTATTATTTATTTTATGGTAAAAGTTTAAAATTGTTAATTGAAATTAATTTATTGTCTTCTTAAAAATCTAATTAAATTAACAAAACTTAAATATATTGTGATAAGCAATAATAGCAATGAAAATACTTCTTAGGATCTCCTTTCTTTTGACATAATTCTTTCTTTTAAAAAACAAATGACATAGTAATGAATCAAAACAAAAAAACAAACTATACAGTAACAAAGCTTAAATGTCATTCATAAGAAAAGTTATCCCATGATTTTTAACAATATATGCATGGTTTTTAACAGTATATGCATCGTGGAACAGTATTTTAAGGATCTTTTCCCAATTTTAAATAGAGCAACTGAATTTTGAATCTATGGAAATTCCCACTTTCTCTATAATTATAAACATAAACTATACATTCTTCTCCTTTTTAACAATCATACATATTTATTTCATCATTTGTTAAAAATAATCTATTCTCACTTCTAAAGTTTAATTTAATATGTTTGAATTAATAAATATTTTGCAATAATTTTTTAAATATAATAAATTCGTAAAAATTAATAATATTGTAAAATTAAATAATATTGGTTGATGTTTAATGGGTCTAATGATTAATAACATGTGTTTCTTTCTAAAAGATCACAAGTTCAAATCTAGAGAGATAATGTATATATACTTCATAACCTTTAAGAATCAAATCCATATCATACACCAATTTAATGTTTGACTTAACAGTGATTTTAAAATTAAATTATTATTTATTATTATTAACATTTAAAATACAATATATAAATAAAAAAAATTACACATAAAGAAAAGTGATTAAAATATTATTTTAATTTTATAGAAAACCATTATTTATTAATATTTAAATAATAATCCAATTTTTTTTTTTTTAAATAAAAAAGGCGGTACCTGCTATATTAGATTAACAAAAACTTTGACAAAATATACAGTGGCATGGGTCTAAGTCACCAAAAATGGTGCCGATTACCGGAAACCGGCATAAGTGGAGAGCAAATAACAGTTATATGATAAAACATGAAGGAAAGTAGCATATGTCCTGCCCAGAGGAAACCAGGACAGATGTCTATGGTCCAGATGAACATAAAATAGTAACACAATAAGACTAAGAACCAAGAAAGCATAAAAACCTAGGTACCCGGTGACCTATCGCCTTCGCCAGTCTGCCACGTGGACCTCATCGGGATGGCAAAAGCCTGCGCGCACAGGGGGCACTTCCGTTGAGCTGGAACACCGGAATACGCGTCGAGGAGCAGGTCCAGGCGCTAGCCCATGAGGAGGGCCCTATGCTCCAGGTCTGACATGTGGCCTCAGAGCTCGAACACCAGAGCCAGGTGCTCTGCACGGAGGAGAGAGCCATGCAGACCGCCACCCACGCCGCTGAGGGGAGCATTCCTCAATTCCACTACCGCACCAATGCCAGCCACAAACTCCCTCTGCTCTGCTTCATCCTCTGCAGCCTTCCTCACCGAGCGTTTGTTATCCACAATCTTCTCCGCACCAGTGGTCTGCATGTTGTGGCTGATAGGACTGTTGTCGCCCGGCCAGGGAATTTCTTCAACAATGCAGCTGGGGAAATCGTCTTCCCTAGCCAAAATGAGTCTGGTTCCCTCCCTGTTGGTCGTTTCTATGGCGTGTGGCTCCTCTTCAATCGATAGGTCCTCCATAAACGGGTCCTCCTCCACGAAGCAGGTGGGAAACGCAGCCTCAGTCTCAGCCTCCTGCCTGTCACCCGGCTGAATTGTCGTGGCTTCTCTGCTACAGCCAGTTCCCGACTCTGCAATAGTGGCGAGCAATGCCAATTTCTCAGCCCGAGCCTTCTTCCGAAGAGTGGAGGTCACCAATGCCAGAGCGTGTTCCAGTTGTTCCTTCCGTCGTCGTTGCGCCTTGTGGGCATGCCAGGCTGAGCCACGGCGAGGCCTGCCTCGCTTTCTAACCATAGTATCCGGGTGATGAATGCAAGTACCAAGTGGTTGCAATGATAAGCTAGAGAGCCAGGACGAGAGTGGTTGCAGGTGCAAAGTGCGAGCAGACCGACTCTGTCTCGGCACACACAAAGACAAACTGCCCGGGAAATCCTTACCAAAATGCAAAGAAAAGGTAATGAGCCAAGACAACAGGAGTGCAGGACTGCACTAGAGCGTCCAAGCGAAGAGCAGAGCCGAAGCAGGAGCAGTCCTGCTCTGTCCGGGCTCATAAGAAATCACATAACCAGAAGCCGAAGTCACCTGTCCACCCTTATCCCCTTTCATTCTGAGTGCGTAGTAGGCGTAAATGGTCGCGCGAGGGAGGAGTCCCTCCGTCGTATGGCTGCTGCTATGGCCGCCCACCATCGTAAATGTGGATGTGTGGGTGGCGACCATCGGCATTTAAGCTCGGGCTTAGTGCTAAGCCTGGTGTCACCACAACGCCGCGTGTCACCCCATTCGGGGATAATAATCCAATTTAATATGATTGAATTAATAAACATTTTCCAATAACTTTCAAAGTAAAAAAAAAATTGTAAAAAAAAATCATAATGATAGTATATTCATTCTTTATTTTTTTACTTTGATGATATAATCAATTTTATATGGTTGTATTCGTTGAAAGAATAATAATATATATATATATATATATATATATATATATATATATATATATATATATATTTAATGATGTAATAAATTTTATATGATTGTGTTAGTTGATCTTTTATAATATTTGAAATACGATGTATAAATAAAAATAAATTATATTAATAAATATATAGTTCAAATGTAAAAGAATTATTTATTAAATTTTGAAATAATATTTTATCTTCATCATTTTTCATTAAAAAAAATCATATTATTATTTCATTTTATTTTTATGTTTAAAATGTTGTTTAATTTAATTTTAATATTATAAAATAAATATTTATAAAATAACATTGATTTAATCAAAATTGTATTTCTGATAAATTTGTATAAAGTTTTAAAATATGTTTTAGTAGTATATCAAAAATAGATTTAAATTTCATAATATTTGTCACATTATGTTTAAAATGTTGTTTAATTTAATTTTAATATTATAAAAATAAATATTTATAAAATAACATTGATTTAATCAAAATTGTATTTCTGATAAATTTGTATAAAGTTTTAAAATATGTTTTAGTAGTATATCAAAAATAGATTTAAATTTCATAATATTTGTCACAATATCAATTTTTTTAACTTTTTAATTTAACAAAATTATGATAATATTGAAAAGTTTCTCTTAATATTTTTAGAGTACACATCATCATTGTCATCCTCATTATCCTATAATATTTTTGTATCTATAATAACTTCAACTTTAATATTATATTGTTAAATAAATTAAAAAAAAAAACTAAACAAAGACAAAATGTTTTAAAATGAATGATGTAGCCTAACGTAATGAATTGAATACATTAGAAAAGATAAATTGAATACGCAATTAAATCCGATGTCTTTGTTTATTGAGACGAGAACTATGAAATGCATTAAAATTAAAAACAAAAATATATATGAAATACTAAAAAAATAAAAGTGCACCATACATGAACCATGGCAATATCCAAAATACATGAACCATGCGTTTTCATATTTTTACTTTATTTGGTTGAATACAGAATATCCCAGATGCGTAGTCCAAAAGCATGTATCCTCCACCTATTTTAAGAAAAAGCATGTATCCTCCACATATTTCAATATTGTCTCTTCGTTAAATGCATGATGCATGTTTTCGTTGGGATGACATTAACCAAAAGTTAAATGGAGATGTCGACAATAGTGGTGCATCCATGACGAAACCAATTCACACACAAGAGTCCAAAATGTGCCCTCATTGGGTGGTGGGTGCGTAGACTTGATGTAACACTTTTGTAATGGACTTGATGTCGAGAAACCTAACCTCTGTAAGCTTTGAAACAAAAATTGTTAAGCTTGAAATCTTGTTACACTTTTAAATTGGGAAAGTTTCTTTTCAACAATTGAAAGTCGAAACCAGGTATACGTTATACCAATGGAAAGATATCAAACAAACCTATAATATCATTAGGCTTAATTTCCTCTCTAATGATGATTCATGATAGAATCTAATCAATGAAGTCACAACTATGAAATTTCATCTTCTATGAGGCATGTAACTTTGCCTTCAAAGACTAGGCATACATATCCAAAATTGAGCAAATGAGGGCACATTGGAAATATTATACCAAGCACTACAGGGTTCAACATCTAGATTTTATAAAATGAAAACATAATTTATTTTATAATTTATGCAAGAGATGTCTCACAAGGACCCTAACTAGTGACTAGTGAAAGGGACATGTTATTGCACAGATTGTAGGCTGGGAAAAGCCTGATTCAAAGTAGAAAAGTGGGACATATGTGAGACTATCTACCCACTGTCACCTTAGGTAGATTCTCCCCTCTCTTTAGTGATCATGACAATCACCACAAGGGAGGAATCCAGATGACCCTAGGGGGAAATGAGAAGAAAAGTGGAGTGATGGAAGGTGAAGCCCTTATAGATCAAGTTAGGAAATGGAAAAGGGATTGGATATGAGTCTTGTTCATAAGGGTAGGTTGTCGAAGTATAGTGTACCTACAAAAGATAATTGTAGTTTCCTGAAACAAGACAAATGAACGAGATACAAGCCCATAAATCAAAGGGACAAGAAAGTGAAGCTTGTTGTCCTACATTACAGAAGTACACAAGAATATATATCAACAATGATAAGAGCTAGTTACTACAAATTTAACTGTTATAATTTTAAAATATTTATTGGAGAATGAAGCACTAAACAAGCAGATAATTTTCCAATTCTTAAGCACAAACTTTGACGATAAAATACGACAGTTAAATAAAGTTATCATCAAAGTAAAAATGAAGCCTTATGTTTGTAGCAAACAATTGATACAACAACAAGTTCTAGCCATAGGAAATCAAAAGAAAAACACTGAAAAGAAAACCCTTAACAAGTAGATTAATTAGCACTAGTTACTTGCAATTTTCAGCAGTAAATCGAGTAGTAAAATTTGAAGAGAGAGTAATTTGTTGCATCCCTAATGGTTGTAGCATAAAGTTATAATAGCAGAAATATTTTCTTAGCCAAGCTATATGCCCTAGTTTCCCAAGCAAGCTAAAAGCATGTGAAATTGATTTTGCTTCAAACAATTGAAATATATTGAAAAATCACGCATACCAATGTGATTATTTTATTTCTTCAATGCAATTTTCATATTAGTGCTATTAATAGATTGGGTAAATGGAGTCTTGGTTATAAGAGTTGGATCCACAATATCTCTAGGGGTGTAATCCCTTTTACTCTACAGAGCTTGTAAAACCAACAAAGATAAATCTAGGAGGGTGTAAGATTTTTTACTCCTCCTACCAACCTTGTAAAAAAATGACCTGTCATATAGAAAATAAGATGAATATTGGTGGAGGGTGTATTCTGTTATACTCCTCCAAGATTTTTAGACAAGAATGTCATGAAACAAGAAGAAAATACCAACAAATGAAGAAATTTCCTTATCAATTCTATAAGATAGCAAGAACAAAACCCTAGTTTACCAAGCAATTTCCATCCACATTCCAAAAATACAAGCCTCCAAGAGGTGTGCACCACCTTAGCTCCACAATATACAAAAAAGCATCCAAAAAAACATTGCACAAGAGATAGATAGTCCAAATTCCCAAAGAGGGCGAAAATTTCAGCCAAGTATCTCTGACTCAAGAGAGAGTGAG
Source organism: Picea sitchensis (assembly GCA_010110895.2). NCBI lineage: Eukaryota > Viridiplantae > Streptophyta > Pinopsida > Pinales > Pinaceae > Picea > Picea sitchensis. The sequence continues at coordinate 31,509 of SNQJ01S0078457.1, forward strand.
TTCTAATAATGAAATGTCAAATGAACTTTATTTATACTAGGTCATCTAAATTAATTGTTTTCACTTAATTAGGGTAAAAAACAAAATAAGGAGGTCGACCTCCTTTACTTTTCCCCTTTACAACAATAATTTAATTTTTACACAAAAAGAAAACCCTAAAGGTGATGTCACAACCTAATAAGGTGTCATCATGGCCTCTTTAGCAAGTCCTTGAAGTGCTTGGAGAAGGCATTGGGACTCCAAAGGTCGTGTGTCATTGTGCAAGGGCTCCTCCTCATCAAAAGGTGTCAACCTTCCAACAAGTCATCATCACCATCACTAGCCCTAGCGCCACATCAAGACATTAAGCCATAGAAGAGTGGTGTAAGGACTCCAAAGGAAAGTCGTTGGGATGGAAAAGGTTGTGTGTCAACCTCCAAGGTATCCTCTCTTTTCTCCAAAGGAAACATCCATCATCTAACTATTCCGAAAGTGTGGGTCATGGCATTCGACCTATGGGATTCCAACCCCAATAAAGGCCCAAGATTGGCTTGTTCCTCCAAATCATCCATCAAACAAGGTCCTGCAAAAACAAATGAATGTGCCCTCCAAGGGTCTCTAGTCAAAAGTATCATAGAAAGTAAAACCACATTTAATACAAGAGCCACCTAAACATGTGCATAAAAACTACCTTTTCAAATTAAACAAGTGCTCAAAGAGCCTATGCAACTTGCCAAGTTTAGGTATGGGAGGTTTGTCAAGGTGACCTATTGGGTGAATCATTCCTTAAGTCAAGGAGTGTTTCCTCAATGTACCCATATCCGAGTCATGTAAATAATATGTATTATAAGGTGGTGACACCTTTGGGCATGGGGTTCATGACATACAAGGGTTCATAGTGTCTCTTTTATGTGTGCCTTTGTAGAGGGCGAGTTGCACCTTCAGTTTCAATGCATCTTTTTTTCGAGCACATTTATGGCCATAAATTTATTAAAGTCCAAAACAAATGCGTAAAAAAAGACTTGAAAGAAGTATTTCAATGTCACTTGAAGCTATAAGTACACAGAGTGCCATATGGGTAAAGAAACGGGTATATCGCACTTGTGTAGATCCCTCAACAAGTGGGACATTTATATATGTGAATTTATTTTTTGCAGGTATTCAATTATTTTAAGAGAAACATTTAGTTGTTCTCAAGACCTATTTTGTCAAGCATCTATAAGGTTATAATTTTGTCTTTTATCTTTTTCCATCTACATTCCCTCTGGGCCTTCAGCCCCTTCTTCACATGAAATGAGGTACAATTATTTCTTAGGTTAGTACACCCGAAAATCCAAAAATATAAGGAGACGAAAATGATGAAGTGTGAAAAATGATATGTATGATAGGGAATGGTAGGATGACTCATCAATGAGACCACCCAATAGAAACAATTTCCCCAAGGGTGAGCTAGGGTACAATGTCAACCACCAAGGTGAAATGGGGCAAAGAGAATAATTTCCAAGCAGGCATTCTATAATCAAAAGCATCTTTAAATGAAACATACTTAACTTCCTCAACTATTAAAGTGACACTTACGACAATACCTGACTTGTACCTGATTGCGAAATACACATTTTCTTCTAGAAACAAGCTAATGTGGTGAACGCCATCATGATGAACCGAAGAAGTGTGGTGGTGAAGTTGTAATGATCCCAAGCCATTATGCAAGGATCATCACTTGTTTTGGTGTCTTTTAAACTTTTTTCTGGCTGTGGTATTTCGTCAAACAGTTTGTTGATCTACTTGTTTATATGTATTTATATGTGTGTATGCAGCAAATAATAGAAAGAGATAACCATGGAACATACCTCAACCATATGCAATAAGATAGACAAGACAAAACATCTCAATTCTTCTTTATTCATAGAATAGAGAAACCTGCTACAATGAAGATGTTGATCTGGAATGCTCAACAAATGGCCAAGAAGATAGACAATAGATAAGAGCTGCTACAAAATGCTCCCGCTAATACAAAAGATGCCTCCAAAGGCTGAATAAGAAATGAAGATCAAGACAAGGAGATCTGAATGCCAAACTCTATAGCTAAAGAATGCCACGC